>RCUC01173387.1:0-78058 GCA_003697995.1 Taxidea taxus jeffersonii
TTTATTTCATACTTGGATTTGCAAATATAATGAGGCTTCATCTGTTGGCTGCTAGGCTATCATCCATCAACCCTGTTTCATCAGAGGAAGAGACCAGGTCCTGTTGGGTCTCTGAAACATTGGTTTGTTCCCTTCTCCTGCCTCATAGGCTGGGTAAACAAAGGGAATGGAGCTACAGATGGAAGTTTGATGCACGCCTGTGTCTGGGGGCAGGCAAGTCTGTGGCTGGTGTCCCTGCCAGGAAACACACCAGCTGGTGCTGTTTTTACGTCTGCTCTCCCCAGCTCCAACTCCAATGGGGAGCAAGTCAGGGAACTGATGTGCTAAGCCTGCCTTCTTTTCTCTCTCCAACTTCCATTCTGGGTTTATACATTCTTGGCATGAGGGCTGCCCAGCTGTAGGCCCTGATTCCTGGTCCTCCTTGTACAAAGGCTGTGATGATTGGCCTTCTGGGATGCAGGGAGTAGGTGGATGGCTTCCTGCACCTGCTCTGGCTTGCATTAGGGACTTCCCCTTTCCACCCATTATGCTGAGACAGCTTAGTACAAATAAACCATTTCTAGCTCATTTTAGGGGAAAAGTGGATTGGATTCTCTGTTCAGAAGGGAAACCTCTTGGATAATGCTAGTGCTGTACATTGAGAGCAGACAACCTGGATCCCACATTTAAGACTACCCATCCACCACCTCTGTCACATTGGGTTCCTCAAAGTAGAGGCATTACAAACTCTTTGGAATAAAAAGTTCTGATTCATAGCTTTACTAGGTGAGTGACATTGGGACATAGTTTCTTATGTAACTTCCATAACTCTCTCAGTATCTTTATTTACAGAATGAAGAATGAGTGGATGGATGGATGGATGGATAGATAGTTTCATCCATCCATCCACCCATCCATCCATCCAATCATCTGTTGATCATTTATCTACCTAGAAAGAGGAAGTCTTTTTTTTGGAAAGAGAAAGTTTTAATTCCAATCTCCTCCTGGTCTTCTACCCCTTTCTACCCCTATGAGTGGTGATGTTCATGTAAAAATCTTACAGTCTTCCAAATCCAATTATATAACAACATGTTTATAATTTTGGGTTTGCTATTGTTAACCTTGCAAATCATGTATCTGGATATGTGTGTGTGAATATTTGTGTGTGTGTTTATATCGGTCATTAAAACTGTATCTTGAGAGGCATATGGCATCATGATGGTACTCTAAGGTCCAAGTATCAAAGTTGGATCTTGGCTCTGCTACTCACTAGTAATTTCACCTTGGAAAAGTGGTTTAACCTCTCTGTAGTTTAGTTTTCTTTTATAAGATGATGATAATAACAATGCCTATCTTTTTTTACTTAGCTATTTTTATTAACATACAATGTATTAATTGCCCCAGGGGTACAGGTTTGTGAATCATCAGGCTTACACATTTCACAGCACTCACCATAGCACATACCCTCCCCAATGTCCATATCCCAACCACCCTCTCCCTACCCCCTCAACCCACAGTTTGTTTTGTGAAATTAAATGTCTTTTATGGTTTGTCTCCCTCCTGATCCCATCTTGTTTCATTTTTTCTTTCCCTATCCCCTACAGTCTCCCACCCTGCCTCTCAAATTCCTCATATCAGAGAGATCATATGATCATTATCTTTCTCTGATTGACTTATTTCACTCAGCATAATACCCTCTAGTTCCATCCAAGTCATTGAAAATGGTAAGACTTCATTTCTTTTTTAAAAAAATTTTATTTATTTAATTTCTTTTCAGTATAACAGAATTCATTGTTTATGCACCACACCCAGTGCTCCATGCAATACATGCCCTCCATAAAACCCACCACCTGGCTCCCCCAACCTCCCACCCCCACCCCTTCAAAACCCTTAGAATGTTTTTCAGAGTCCATAGTCTCTCATGGTTAAACTCCCCTTCCAATTTCCCTCAACTCCCTTCTCCTTTCCATCTCCCCATGTCCTCTGTGTTATTTGTTATGCTCCACAAATAAGTGAAACCATATGATAATTGACTCTCTCTGCTTGACTTATTTCACTCAGCATAATCTCTTCCAGTCCCATCCATGTTGATACAAAAGTTGGGTATTCATCCTTTCTGATGGAGGCGTAATACTCCATAGTGTATATGGACCACATCTTCCTTATCCATTCGTCCGTTGAAGGGCATCTTGGTTCTTTCCACAGTTTGGAGACCGTGGCCATTGCTGCTATGAACATTGGAATACAGATGGCCCTTCTTTTCACTACATCTGTATCTTTGGGGCAAATACCCAGTAGTGCTATTGCAGGGTCCTAGTGAAGTTCTATTTTTAATTTCTTAAGGAATCTCCACACTGTTTTCCAAAGTGGTTGCACCAACTTGCATTCCCACCAACAATATAAGATGGTTCCCCTTTCTCCACATCCTCTCTAACACGCCTTGTTTCCTGTCTTGTTAATTTTGGCCATTCTAACTGGTGTAAGGTGGTATCTCAATGTGGTTTAGATTTGAATCTCCCTGATGGCCAGTGATGATGAACACTTTTTCATGTGTCTGATAGCCATTTGTATGTCTTCATTGGAGAAGTGTCTGTTCATTTCTTTTGCCCATTTTTTGACATGATTATCTGTTTTGTGTGTGTTGAGTTTGAGAAGTTCTTTATAGATTCTGGATATCAGCCTTTTGTCTGTGCTGTCATTTGCAAATAGTAAGATTTCATTTCTTTTGATGAACAATGCCTATCTTTCGGTGGTATAGTGAGATTCAGTGAGTTTACACAGTCAATACTGAGAACAGTGTTTTGTGCATGGTGTGCTTGGAGGGATACTTGTGTGAAGTATCCCTCACTTCTTAATGGTCTTTGTGTTCCTCTTCTTTCCTTGTCCTCTTCTAGCTACTCCTCTTTAAGTACCCCCAATACTTAACTTGTGTTGTCGCACCACCCTCTGTCATGAGAGTAGAGGCCCTGCTCATGTCACTTCTGTGTCATATTAAGATATAGATGTATGGGCACATGCACATACACACAAATATGTACTTACATATGTAATATAAGTAATAATTTTAATGGTATCAGGAGCTGAAGTTCTCCTTATTAGAAAGAGAAGATACAAGTAAAATGAATTGCTAATATATTTTAAAAATATTTCTGTCCATTAAAAAAATGTAGGAAGAATGATCAATACAGTAACAATGAGGATCTTCACATCCTAATTTTGGTCTCCAAATAACATTTCTCACAAAAGAACTGGGTTTTCTTGCAGAAATACATTAGTGCAGGTCACAGATAAGGAATGTATGAGTGTGGGGTATCTTGTCACACCAGAAAGCAAGGAAGCTATCAAAGACCTTTGGAGTCTTGTTAAAATGACTTAGGAGCAACATGAAGTTGCTTCCAACAGGTAAAGATGGAAAAATGTAAATATCAAAAGGAATAATAGTTGCAATGTAATTAAATATATCAAATAAATAAGAAACCCATGAGCTCATAATAATATTTTAAACAAACAAGATTACTGGTTACTTTTGGAAGATTCTAGGGACTGAATTATTGAGAAAATTAATAAATAAAGGAAAATCAAGGGAAATATAGCATTTGTCCTTATTCCCTTCATCTCAACAGAACCAAATACACTTCAAAATATACTCACACACACATAGATGCCTCCTGATGGAGCCTCACTGTATCATTAAAAAATGATTAAAAATTGAACTTCAATGTGATCAAACCTCTACATTTAACTAATGGTCTCCAGGAAATGCAGGAGATAAGGTACATATTAAATATCACCACAATCTTGAAACTCAGCAAAATCTAGAATGTGGGAAACTTTACTGGTAGAGATAAAATGATACATAACTTCAATAAATGCATTGTAAAGGAAAACAAAAGAAATAGAGGAAGCACAGTGATAAAAAGAAATTAAGAGACATATTAATCAATGTAGGAAGGAAATGGAGGAACTCTGAGCAGACTGGGTATTTGATGCTAGGATAGAGTTAGTGTTGATTTTTTTAGACATGATAATGGGATTGTAAATGTGCTTTGAGAGAAAGGTCTTCTATTTGAGAGTTATATACTGAAATATTTATAGATGAAATAGTATAATGTTTATACTTTGAAATTTGAAATGTATATACTTGAAATTTTTTGAAGTTTTCTGGAGTTAGGGAGTGGGAGGAATAAATAAAATTAGATTCATCATGAATTGATAAATTGTTGGAAGTTGGAAATGGATACATGGAATTTCATTATATTATTCTTTATTTAGTTTTTTTATAAACATATAATGTGTTATTAGCCCCAGGGGTACAGGTCTGTGATTCATCAGGCTTACAAACTTCACAGTACTCAACATAGCACATAATTTCCCCAATGTCCACAAGTCAACCACCCTCTCCCTACCCTCCTCCCCCGGGACCCTCAATTTGTTTTCATTATATTATTCTTTCTGTTCTTGTGTATGTTTATAATTCTCCATAATAAGTATTTTAAAACCAAAGAAAAAGCATGGTGGCCATACTCTCTTTTCATGGGATTTCTCCATGTCTGCTCTGTAAGCTCCTCCTTAAAACCCTCACTCCTTTCTGCCTATCTTGGCTCCCTCAGCTAGTCACATCCTCTGGATCCAGACCCTACAGGTGGATGACTTCACTGCATAAGCTGTCTGACTTTAATTTTATTTTTGCAACCAAGTGATGTTTCTTTTATTTTGCTTTTCAGAAGCCATATCCACCCTCATCCTAGATCTTGCCCCATTCAAAGCAGTCAAACACACATAGATCCTAAGCTTCTAGGAATTTATATCATCCCCTTCCTTTGTCTCAGATCTCTAATCAAGTTGGTTTGGGAATTACCCATTCTTTTTTCTTCCTTTCAATATAGTCAATAAAGTGGTGCCTTGGGGGTATGGCACTTTTGGGAAGGCAAGTGGGTTATTTATTTATTTATTTATTATGTTATGTTAGTCACCATACAGCATGTCATTAATTTTTGATGTAGTTTTCTAAGTGGGACTTTGAAAAGCAGTGAAGAACACAAGGTGCTAGGGAAGTGGGTTACAGTAAGATGACCTAAAGTCCTCATCCTACCCATCCCCAACTGTCTGCCCTCTTTTCTAACAAAAGAGAACTATGGAGGTAGGAAAAAAGGCATTTTGTCATGGTGCCATTTTTTCTAGAAGGCGTGGCCAGAACTGTTACCAGCTGATATAGAGGGCTTTAAAAAGAAAGATTGGGGAAAAAGTGAATTAATTTTTTGCATGATAGGGTGACCAAGTGTCCCAGTTTGCCCAGGACTGAGGAATTGGAATTTCTAGCCTAAAACAAGAAAGTACCAGGCAAACCAGTACACATTGCCACCTGATAGTAAGATCAAATTTACATTTCTTATAGGCCAAGCCATGTGGGTGGATAAATCATTTTATAATTGGATATAAGTCCATTTTCTTCAGCAAAAAAAAATAATTACTGTGAGAATGGATGTTTGCTTTTGAGAAATTAACTAGCCACAGCCAAAGGTGGTCAGGAGATTGGCCTAGATTCAGAATATCCACTTTCCCAATTCATGAGACCACCTTCATGGTATATTACTTTAAAAACCTATGGAAATCTAGGCAAAGAAAACCTCTAATAACACTTGGTTGAGGTCTTGTAGTTTCAAAACAATGATATCAATATTACTAATAACAATATTACTGAAAATACTTCAAGATTCCTTTCTGGTTTTTGTTTTTGTCTTCAAAGGGATATGCAATCAAATTACTGTATTCTAAATGTCAGTTAAAATAATTCTTTTCTCTGAATAGTTAAGCCACTAACTCCAAACACTATTAGCTTTGTTTGTTTCATTTTGTTTTGATTTTTAGGATTTGTCATTTTTGAAATTTAAGAAATTTTAGTTATGACAGTGGTGGTTGGGTAGGAGCCTCGCCCATTCACTTGGCCAGGAGAGAATTTTGATTCCTTTTTCCATTTCAAAGCCTCATCCTTTGGTAGGAATGTACAATGGTGTAGTCATTATGGAAAACAGTATGGAGGTTCCTCAAAAATTAAAAAATAGAAATACATTATGGCTCATCAATCCCACTTCTGTGTGTGTGTGTATATATATATATATATATATATATATATATGCATATATATATATATTTATTCAAGATCCCAATCCAATATAATTGAAATCGGGATCTTGAAAAGATGTTAATACTCTTATGTTCATTATTGTATAATAATGTATAATAATAATGTATAATAATAATGTATAATAATAATGTATAATAATGTATAATAATATAATAATAATGTATAATAATATAATAATAATGTATAATAATAATGTGCCATTATTATTCACGGTAGCCAACATATGGAAAAAACCCAATACCCATCCAAAGATGAAAGGACAGAGAATTATATACATATGGTACAGTACATATATGGTATAGGTATATAATAGAATATTATTCAGCCTTAAAAAAGAAGGAATTCCTGCCATTTGTGATAACATGGTTAAAGCTTAGGGACGTTAAACTAAGTGAAATAATCCTGTCACAGAGGAACAAATACTCTATTATTCTACTTGTAGGTAGTATCTAAAATAGAATAGTAGAAATCAAGAATAGAATTATGGTTGCCAGGGATTGGGGTTAGAGGAAAATGGGTATTTGCTAATTAAAAGGTATAAATATTCTGTTATGCAAGAGATAAGTGCTTATAGATAGCAATACTGTCATGTACACTTAAAAATGTTTTAAGAGGGTAGTGATCTCATGTAAGTGTTCTTACCACAAAAACAAAACCAAATACAAAAAGCAAAGGGATACAAGTAAACTTTTGGAAATGATGGATATGTTTATTATCTTAACTGTGGTGATAGTTTCATGGGTGTTTGCATATATCCAAACTTTTCAAATTGTACATGTTAATTATGCCCAATTTTTTGCTTATCAACTATGTCTCAACAAAGATGTTTGAAAAACAAGATCCTCTCCTTGTCACAGAAGTTACTTCATCTGAGGATGAGTAGTAGATTCCTTCTTCCTTTCTATAGGGACAGAATAAATGGAAAATATTTGTGCACCAGAAATAGGAGTTAATCAAAGAAAAATTATTAGAACTTTTGTCTTAGAATGTAGAGTGCTGAGGGACAGAAAGAACCGATTAGAACTGTCTTCCACCAAAATTCAAAAGAATAAGTATTGTCTGGACATTTACCACATATTGTTGATGTGAGGTCCAGAATTGGTTTTTTTTTCAGCATTAATGCAATTTTAGTGTCATTCTGAAAAATACCATTTTGTTGTGAATTGTATAGAGATGGGCTGGGAGAGTGGACAAGGCATCACCATCTTCTAAGTTTAGAGCTTCCATCTTTGGGCTTTAGCAGGGCTGGATCTCCCAGGGTCTTCTGTATGTTTCTACCTGGCAGAGAGAGTGGGAACAGACTGGTCAGGACCCAAATCACCTGGTGGACAGATTGGGACCAGTTGGAGACTGTTGTCAGGGAGATACTTCTCTATGTAGTTTGCTCTGCATTGGGGAAGGAGCATCAGACAACTTGCCCTCCCCTCCTCCTCTCTTCCTTTCTGCCTCTCAGTGGCCCAAGTCCTGTTTCTATGTTTGTCTGTCTGTTGTTCATTAATATACAGTACCCCATAGATGTCTCATGTGAAATTGAATCAGCAGTCATTAGGAAGTGGGTCTGCAATAGGCACAGAATTAGGCCAGCGAGTCTGACATACTGGATTCTTATGATCCACACCTCTAAACTCCAGAACTTTTAACATCTCAAATTTGGATGCATCTTATAATGGAAGGCATCATATTGGATGAGACATAGTAATCCTTTATGACTTTTTGAGCTCTATTTTATATTTCTGTACTTCTCAGTAAGAAAGTCTAGTTGTCGTAAATGAGGCATCAACATATATCCACAAAGAATTCAAAAGAGCTTTGAATTCAGGGCCAAGTGACCTAGAATTAATTTCTGATCCTGCTGCTTTTGAGCAGTGTAACCACTAGCAAATAATTTCCTTTTCTTGAGTCTCTGTTCCCACATCTGCAAAATGTAAACATTGGACTGGTTCCTCAGAACATAGTAAACATAGCCGGTTCCTCAGAACTCCTTTAAAGGCACCAGGAGTAGGGAGGGGGTGGCAGGTGGTGTGGCTCCTGAGGTTCCCCCCATCAACTTCAACCTAGAACAAGTTCTGTGTTACGTAGTCTTACAAAACAGACTTGCTTGTTTTTAAGTTTTCTTTTAAAGAATGGCTTCTGTTGTTAGAGAAGAAAAAGCTTAGAAAACATTCCAGCTGGCATTTATATCTGCCACTGTGCATCTAAAGAAGGTTATTAACTTGAAGCCAGATTTTTCTACTGTCCTTTGAATGATGCCAATTGACTTATGTTAAAGAACAGTAAATCAGTGTCATTAAAATATAGACATTGAGGCAGCTAGACCTACCTGTGATATGGCATTGGTCAAGTAATTATAACGATAGAGATTGTTCTGATACCTCCCTCATGGGATCTATCAGGGAGACAGTTCATGAAAAAGGTCCATGTAATGCCTGATCAATAGGGATCTTAGTGGCCACAGCAATGACCACTATCATTGTCCCCTGGATATGAATTGGGGAGAGGACTTCATTCCTTCTCACCGGAGTATCTACATTGAAACTCTACCCTCTCCACTCCCAGTCCCACCCATACAAAGTCTCATAAATCTTGGACTTATGCTCATGCCCAAGGGACATTCACCATCAGAGATGACCTTAGCATGTAGAGTTCATTATTTATTTCAACAAACTTAAAGGTAAGGAAGTGGTTTCTGGCTGGTAAGGGACATAACAAAGGCTGACAATGGTGATAAAAGCAGCCTGAGGTTAATTTGAAGATTATTCATTGTGGCATGACCCAGGGCAGGCAGGGTGACAGGATGTATCTTCTGCCATGCAGGGGCTGGCAGATTGGTGGGTAATCAGGGTAGACACAGGAGTAAATGAAATGCCAAGGAGCTCAGAGCAGGGACTGATTGATCCCTACATGCAGGCCTGGGAAGGTTTCCTAGAGGAACCAACATGTGAACTGAACTTTGAAACAGGCAAAAATGATCATAGGTGGGACAGTGGAAGGGAGAGGGCTTCTCATCCAGTAGCAGGGCAATAAGAGTGGCCTCCAAAATAACACTAAATAAAGTCAAGCAGTGGTTAAGAAAAACCATAGTTAAAGTTGCTTCTTAAATGCTTGATACTTAATGAAGCACTTTGCATGCATGGATTTTTTTCATGTAGTTCATTCAGTCCTTAAACAATCCTGGGTTGCAAATTTTATTAATATCCCCATTTTATAGATAAGGAAACAGAAGCACCCAGAATGAAGTATCTTGTTCAAGTTGGTGGGGTAGCTTGGATTTGAACTCAGACATTCATGCTTTTAGCCAATTGCTAACATCTATATTAAGGCTGGTTAACCAGATTGGAACCAGACTGTGGGCAGTCAGGAGCCATGTATACAAGTCAGGAAGATAATGCTGCTCCTTTCTTCTAGGACAGGGTTTCTCAGGCACTGTCGACATTTTAGGCTGGATAATTCTTTGTAGTGCAGGGCTCTTCTATGCAATGTGGGATGATTAGCAGCCTCCCAGGCCTCTACCCACTAGACACCAGTGGTACTGACTCTCCCAGCTGTGACAACCAAACATGTCTCCAGGTATTCTAAATGTCTCCAAGGAGGCAACATCTCCCCTGGCTGGGAACTGCTGCTGTAGGCAGGTTCACACAAGACACAGGGTTTGTGGGGCACCTGGGTGGCTCAGTTGATTAAGCGACTGCCTTCGACTGGGGTCATCATCCTGGGGTCCTGGGATGGAGCCCCATGTCCCGCTCCTTACTCAGCAGGGAGCCTGCTTCTCCCTCTCCCTCTGCCTGCTACTCTGCCAGCTTGTGCTCTCTCTCTCTGTCTGTCAAGTAACTAAATAAAATTAAAAAGAAAAAAAGACACAGGGTTTGTCACTCTGAATTAGCAGAGCAAAAGCCTGCTGAAATTCACTCTGTTGTGCACAAAATTGTTTCCAGCAAACTCTCAGTGTTGACATTGTTCATCTCAGCAGCTGGGGTCCTGATTTATGGGAGTCAGTTTGTTATCTGTTCTGACAAGATCGCTCATGTGTTTGAAGGAGGTGGGGGCATAAGACTCATCAAAGCCTGCTGGATGCACAATTACATCTCTGCATTGTGCTTGCCAAAGCATGACAGTTGGAACACCTTGATCCCAGGCTGGTTTTGTTCTGACCAGCAATAGAAGTTTTGAACCTTAGACTGAGTAGTGAAACTGATTATATATTTAATTCGCTACAAACCTACCAGCTTGTGCACCTATTCATCCTTCATTTTCTGGGTCCACCTCCACAGACAACACTTATGTAAGTGCTTCCTCAAGGCATTTTCCATGATGACTGGGGCTTTCCAGAGTAGGTTTGGTAGGATAGTTGCATTACCAGTGTCTCTCCCTTAGAGCTTTAGAAGAGGGACCCTGGGTAGGCTCAGCAGGAGGAGTTTGGAGGTTGGGTCTGGAAAATAGGATAAGTCTGAACCTCAGAAGTAATAGCAGAAATGAACAGTGGGGAAAGTAAAAAAAAATTAAAATCAGAAAGGGAGGCCCTGTTTTTCTAAAACTTAGATATTGAGCCACACTCTTGGCAGAGGACATGAGAGCAAGAGGAAGGAGTCTGGAGCAATTATGTGTAACTGTAGCTGTTCCATGAGGCATGTAGTAAACAAACATTTAATGGGCACTAGCCAGGAACCAGACACTGTGCTTGTGCACCCATAAAAACCACCCCGTGGGGACACCTGGGTGGCTCAGCTGGTTAAGCGGCTGCCTTCGGCTCAGGTCATGATCCCAGCGTCCTGGGATCGAGTCCCACATTGAGCTCCTTGCTCGGCAGGGAGCCTGCTTCTCCCTCTGCCTCTGCCTACCACTCTGTCTGCCTGTGCTTGCGCTCTCTCTCTCTCTGACAAAAAAAAAAAACAAAACCCACCCCGTGAAGCAGGTTCCACCTTCCTGGAAACAGAGGCAGAGAAGGGTTAAGTACCTGCTCCAAGTCATGTGCTAGAATATGGAAGGGTCAGTCTGTCTGATCCCAGAGCTCAGGACATGAGCCACAGAGGTCTGTACTGCTCTCAGAGCAGGTGTGTTTCTTAGGACCAGGTCCTGGGAAGGCTGGCCTAATTTAAAGGATTAGGATAAGGTAGATCAGAAAATTGTGTTAACCATTCTTCTGGGGGTAGAGCCAAGAAGGAGAAGAGGCCCTTGTTCACAATTGGTAATTCTGGTCAGGGACCTTTTGGTTTATATACCTCTCATGGAAGATACAGTGAAGGTCCTGAACCCATTAATCCTTGTCCCATTGGCTAATGGAAAGGATGTATTAGTTTACTTGGGTTATCATAACAAAGTATCACACACTGGAAGGGTTAGACAACAGAAATTTCATATCTCAGCTCTGGAGGCTGGAAGTCCAAAATCAGGGTGACAGCAGAGTTCTTTCTGAGGGCTATGAGGATCTGTTGCCTGTCTTTCCTCTAACTACTGGTGCTTTATGGGCCATTTTGGCTTATGGGATGCATACCCTCATCGTTGGCTTCATCTTCACATGGTGTTCTCCCTTTGTCTTTGTTTCTGTGTTCAAATTTCCCCTTCTTCTTCTTTTTTCTTTAAATATGTATTTATTTTTTAAATTTTAGAGAGACAGTGTGAGCAGGAGTGGGATGGGGAGGAGCAGAGGGAGAGGGAGAGAATCTGAAGCAGATTTCCTGCTGAGTGCAGAGCCTGACATAGGGTTCTATCCCATGGTTCTGAGAACATAAACTAAGATGAAATCAAGAGATGGATGCTTAACTGACTGAGGCACCCAGGTGCCCCTTAAATTTCCCCTTCTTTTTTTTTTATCTATATTTTATTTCTTTAAGCTTTTTTATTTAAACATATAATGTAACCCCACCACCCTCTCCCAACCCCTCTCCCCCCGCCCCACCTCAGTTTGTTTTATGACATTAAGAGTCTCTTTTGGTTTGTCTCCCTCCCGATCCCATCTTGTTTCATTTTTTCTTTTCCTACCACCTTAACCCCCACCCCCATTGCATCTCCACTTCCTCATATTAGGGAGATCATGTGATAGTTGTCTTTCTCCAGTAGACTTATTTCGCTAAGCATAATACACTCTAGTTCCATCCATGTCATCGCAAAAGGTAAGATTTCATTTCTTTTGATGGCTGCATAATGTTCCATTGTATATATATACCACCTCTTCTTTATCCAGTCATCTGTTGATGGACATCTAGGTTCTTTCCATAACTTGGCTATTGTGGACATAGCTGCTATAAACATTCGGGTATACATGCCCCTTTGGATCACTACGTTTCTATCTTTAGGGTAGATACCCAGTAGTGCAATCTCTGGGTCATAAGGTAGCTCTATTTTCAATTTTTTGAGGAACCTCCATGCTGTTTTCCAGAGTGGTTGCACCAGCTTGCATTCCCACCAACAGTGTAGGAGGGTTCCCCTTTCTCCACATCCTCGCCAGCATCTGTCATTTCCTGACTTGTTCATTTTAGCCATTCTGACTGGTGTGAGGTGGTATCTCATTGTGGTTTTGATTTGTATTTCCCTGATGCCCAGTGATGTGGAGCACCTTTTCATGTGTCTGTTGGCCATCTGGATGTCTTCTTTGCAGAAAGGTCTGTTCTGTCCTCTGCCCATTTCTTGATTGGATTATTTGTTCTTTGGGTGTTGAGTTTGCTAAGCTCTTTATAGATTTTGGATACTAGCCCTTTATCTGATATGTCATTTGCAAATATCTTCTCCCATTCTGTCAGTTGTCTTTTGGTTTTGTTGACTGTTTTCTTTGCTGTGCAAAAGCTTTTGATCTTGATGAAGTCCCTATAGTTCATTTTTTCCCTTGCTTCCATTGCCTTTGGCATTGTTCCTAGGAAGAAGTTGCTGCGGCTGAGGTCGAAGAGGTTGCTGCCTGTGTTCTCCTCAAGGATTTTGATGGATTCCTTTCTCACGTTGAGGTCCTTCATCCATTTTGAGTCTATTTTCGTGTGTGGTGTAAGGAAATGGTCCAATTTCATTTTTCTGCATGTGGCTGTCCAATTTTCCCAACACCATTTGTTGAAGAGGCTGTCTTTTTTCCATTGGATATTCTTTCCTGCTTTGTCGAAGATTAGTTGACCATAGAGTTGAGGGTCTATTTCTGGGCTCTCTATTCTGTTCCATTGATCTATGTGTCTGTTTTTGTGCCAGTACCATACTGTCTTGATGATGACAGCTTTGTAGTAGAGCTTGAAGTCTGGAATTGTGATGCCACCAACTTTGGCTTTCTTTTTCAATATTCCTTTGGCTATTCGAGGTCTTTTCTGGTTCCATATAAATTTTAGGATTATTTGTTCCATTTCTTTGAAAAAATTGGATGGAATTTTGATAGGCATTGCATTAAATATGTAGATAGCTTTAGGTAGCATAGACATTTTCACAATATATATTCTTCCAATCCATGAGCATGGAACATTTTTCCATTTCTTTGTGTCTTCCTCAATTTCTTTCATGAGTACTTTATAGTTCTCTGAGTATAGATTCTTTGCCTCTTTGGTGAAGAATTCATTCATTCATTGATAGCTTTGATAATATTGAGGTATGTGCCTTCTATCCCTACACTTTGAAGAGTTTTGATTAGGAAGGGATGTTGTACTTTGTCAAATGCTTATTCAGCATCTATTGAGAGTATCATATGGTTCTTGTTCTTTCTTTTGTTAATGTATTGTATCACATTGATTGATTTGCGGATGTTGAACCAACCCTGCTGCCCTGGAATAAATCCCACTTGGTCGTGGTGAATAATCCTTTTAATGTACTGTTGGATCCTATTGGCTAGTATTTTGGTGAGAATTTTCGCATCTGTGTTCATCAAGGATATTGGTCTGTAATTCTCTTTTTTGATGGGATCCTTGTCTGGTTTGGGGATCAAGGTGATGCTGGCCTCATAAAATGAGTTTGGAAGTTTTCCTTCCATTTCTATTTTTTGGAACAGTTTCAGGAGAATAGGAATTAATTCTTCTTTAAATGTTTGGTAGAATTCCCCTGGGAAGCCATCTGGCCCTGGGCTTTTGTTTGTTTGGAGATTTTTGATGACTGTTTCAATCTCCTTACTGGTTATGGGCCTATTCAGGTTTTCTATTTCTTCCTGGTTCAGTTTTGGCAGTTCATATGTCTCTAGGAAAGCGTCCATTTCTTCCAGATTGTCAAATTTGTTGGCATAGAGTTGCTCATAATATGTTCTTATGATTGTTTGTATTTCTTTGGTGTTGGTTGTGATCTCTCCTCTTTCATTCATGATTTTATTTATTTGGGTCCTTTCTCTTTTCTTTTGGATAAGTCTGGCCAGGGGTTTATCAATCTTATTAATTCTTTCAAAGAACCAGCTCCTAGTTTCATTGATTTGTTCTATTGTTTTTTTGGTTTCTATTTCATTGATTTCTGCTTTGATCTTTATTATTTCTCTTCTCCTGCTGGGTTTAGGCTTTCTTTGTTGTTCTCTCTCGAGTTCCTTAAGGTGTAGGGTTAGGTTGTGTATTTGAGACCTTTCCTGTTTCTTGAGATAGGCTTGTATCGCTATATATTTTCCTCTCAGGACTGCCTTTGCTGTGTCCCACAGATTTTGGACCATTGTGCTTTCATTATCATTTGTTTCCATGTTTTTTTTTTTTTCAATTCTTCTTTAATTTCCTGGTTGACCCATTCATTCTTTAGAAGGATGCTTTTGAGTCTCCATGTATTTGTGTTCTTTCCAAATTTCCTCTTGTGATTGAGTTCTAGCTTCGGAGCATTGTGGTCTGAAAATATGCAGGGAATGATCCCAATCTTTTGATACCGTTTGAGACCTGATTTATGACCCAGGATGTGATCTATTCTGGAGAATGTTCCATGGGCACTAGAGAAGAATGTGTATTCTGTTGCTTTGGGATGGAATGTTCTGAATATATCTGTGATGTCCATCTGGTCCAGTGTGTCATTTAAGACCTTTATTTCCTTGTTGATCTTTTGCTTGGATGATCTGTCCATTTCAGTGAGGGGTGTGTTAAAGTCTCCAACTATTATTGTATTCTTGTCAATGTGTTTCTTTGGTTTTGTTATTAATTGGTTTATGTAGTTGGCTGCTCCCATGTTAGGGGCATAGATATTTAAAATTGTTAGATCTTCTTGATGGACAGACCCTTTGAGTATGATGAAGTGTCCTTCCTCATCTCTTATTATAGTCTTTGGCTTAAAATCTAATGGATCTGATATAAGGATTGCCACCCCAGCTTTCTTCTGATGTCCATTAGCATGGTAAATTGTTTTCCACCCCCTCACTTTCAATCTGGAGGTGTCTTCAGGTCTAAAATGAGTTTCTTGTAGGCAGCATATTGATGTTTTTTTTTTTTTTTTCCTATCCATTCTGAAGCCCTGTGTCTTTTGATTGGGGCATTTAGCCCACTTACATTCCGGGTAACTATTGAGAGATATGAATTTAGTGTCATTGTATTGCCTGTAAGGTGACTGTTACTGTATATTGTCTCTGTTCCTTTCTGATAATACTTTTATGGTCTCTCTTTGCTTAGAGGACCCCTTTCAATATTTCCTGTAGAGCTGGTTTGGTGTTTACAAACTCTTTCAGTTTTTGTTTGTCCTGGAAGCTTTTTATCTCTCCTTCTATTTTCAATGATAACCTAGCTGGATAAAGTATTCTTGGCTGCATGTTTTTCTCGTTTAGTGCTCTGAATATATCATGCCAGTTCTTTCTGGCCTGCCAGGTCTCTGTGGATAAGTCTGCTGCCAATCTAATATTTTTACCATTGTATGTTACAGACTTCTTGTCCCGTGCTGCTTTCAGCATTTTCTCTTTGTCACTAAAACTTGTAAATTTTACTATTAGATGACGGGGTGTGGACCTATTCCTATTGATTTTGAGGGGGCTTCTCTGCACCTCCTGGATTTTGATGCTTGTTCCCTTTGCTATATTAGGTAAATTCTCTACAATAATTCTCTCCAATATACCTTCTGCTCCTCTCTCTCTTTCTTCTTCTTCTGGAATCCCAATTATTCTAATGTTGTTTTGTCTTATGGTATCACTTATCTCTCGAATTCTCCCCTCGTGATCCAGTAGTTGCTTGTCTCTCTTTTGCTCAGCTTCTCTATTCTCTGTCATTTGGTCTTCTGTATCACTAATTCTTTCTTCTGCCTCATTTATTCTAGCAGTAAGAACCTCCATTTTTGATTGCACCTCATTAATAGCTTTTTTTATTTCAACTTGATTAGATTTTAGTTCTTTTATTTCTCCAGAAAGGACTTTTATTTCTCCCGACAGGGTTTCTCTAATATCTTCCATGCCTTTTTCGAGCTTGGCTAGAACCTTGAGAATCATCGTCCTGAATTCCAGATCTGACATATTACCAATGTCTGTATTGATTAGGTCCCTAGCCTTCGGTACTGCCTCCTGTTCTTTTTTTGTGTGTGTGGTGAGTTTTTCTGCCTTGTCATTTTGTCCAGATAAGAATTCGCTGTTCTCCTTGTTAAGTTAACTTGGTGTTGGCTGGATTTCCTATTGATCTTCTGGGGGAGGGGCCTGTAGTGATTTTCAAGTGTCTCTGCCCCAGGTGGAATTGCAATGCCCTTACCAGGGGCTGGGCTACGTAATCCTCTCAGGTTCACTTTCAGGAGCTTTTTTTCCCTGAACACTTTCCACTTTCCATAGAGTTCTGGAGGACAGGAATGAAAATGGCAGCCTCCCAATCTCCGGCTCGGAGGAGCCGAGAGCTTGGGGCCCCAGTCTTCAGGGCACCTTCAGAGAAAAGCTCTTAATCACTCCCGTCTCCCCAGCCTCCAGCTGCACTTGGAGAAAATCATGGGTAATCAGTCCCGTCTCACTGGCTTCTGGCTCCGCTCCGAGGTCACCCAGCCTATGTATGACCAAGCATCTCTCTCTCTGGCAGAGTCCCATCTGGAGTCTCCGAACCCCGTAGATCCCTGAGCTTTCCCAGGTTGGAGTCTCCCCAGATCTTGTGGGGACCTCTCGCACAGAGCACCGGCCCGTGTCACAGACCACAGCTCTAGGAAACCCCGAGTTGAGAGCTCACTCCTCGGCTCTGTCTCCATAGCCGGCTTCCTTGCTCTAATACCTGTGAGCTCTGCCACACTCAGACACCCCCGATCCTTCTGTGACCCCGTGGGAACTGAGTCCACGCTGTCCCCGTGAGGTCTTCACCCCAGTTTAGCCTCTGGAGTGATGTCCCTCCATGGAGCAGACTTTTAAAAGTCCTGATTTTGTGCTCTGTTGTTCCACCGCTTGCCGGGAGCCGGCCCCTCCCCCCTGGGGTCTATCTTCCCGTTGCTTGGATTCACTTCTCCGCTGGTCCTACCTTTTAGAAAGTGGTCGATTTTCTGTTTTTAGAATTGTTGTTCTTCTTCTCTTCGATCTCCTGTTGGATTCGTAGGTGTTCGGAATGGTTTGATAGGCTATCCAGCTGATCTCCTGCTGCCTGATATCGTCTCAGCCTTCTACTTCTCTGCCATCTTGACTCCTCCCCTAAATTTCCCCTTCTTATAAGGACAGCAGTCATATTGGATTAAGGCCCAAACCAATGACCTTGTCTTAACTTTATCATCTGTAAAACCCTTTTCCAAATAAGGTTACATTCATAGGTACTGTGAGTTAGAGCACTGGTATTTTCAAGGGGACACAATTGAACCCATAACAGGGTGCAGCCCAGTAAAAGATACAATAATTATTAGTTGGGGCTAAACCCCTCTATGAACTCTGTTGGACCAATGAGATCATTGGGGTTGTGTATTCCTTGAATGTAAGTCTTTGGAAGTCAGCAAGAACAGTCCCCTTTGTCCCTTCCTGTCCCTACCCCACCTCTTGATCTACATGACAGTTGGGTATTATAATGAGTGAAGAAAACTTGAGAGCATTTAGGGTCTGGTAGCACTAGGAGAAAACAGAAGAAAAGTAAGTAATCATTTTATGTATAATTCTGTCTTCCCTCATCAATGTCATCTTCCAGTTTTCTGGCCCCTTTCATGTGAACTTGAAATTCCATATTCTTGTTGGTCCATGCCATAGAACTTTCTCTTTAAAATTAGCTTTTTACTCCCTTTCTTTCCCTTCCTTCCTTCCTTTCTTTTGGAAGGGGGAGGCAGATTGGAAGGAAGAAGCCATATTCCTCTCCTGGGAAATAGAATACAATGAGTATAATTTAATGAGGAGCTGGAAGGAAGTCTAAATCTTCCCCCACTCTCATGTTTGTCCCTTTCCCTTGACCCTACTTTCCTTAGCCAGAGGGACTTGAAGGCATTTAATCCTTAGGTAGAAGTGATTTCAGAAATGGAATGTGGTGAGCACCTCATGAAGGCAGGAGCAAGGGAAAGAAACCAGACTGTCAAAGTAATATCCACTCCCATTCTAGCTGAGCTCAGCTCAGATGTAGGAGACAAAATTTTAGATTAGCTTATTTTATGCTGATGTATGAATGTCAGGTGATCCAACTGTGCTTGGATATTTGTATTTCATCAAATTATTGTTATTAAGCACGATCTTTAAGTAGCAATATAGTGAGCTGAATGAGGAAAGAAGAAGGGACTAACATTTTTGAGCATGTGTAAGGTGTCAAGCACTGAATTAGAATTTTCCATATATTGTCTTTTTGAATCCATCTAAGCCAGGGAAGCAGGTAAGATTATTTCCATTTTACTGATGAAGGTGAAAAGGCACGATGAAATTAGATAAAATTAGACACTATTTCTATGTCTCATAGGCCTTATATATAAATTCCTTTATGTCAAGCAAACTTGCTGAACCTACTTGTTCAATTTTTAGGGGATTCCTTGGGATTTTCTGTATGTACAATCAAATCATCTGTGAATAAACACAATTTTACTTATTTCCCCCAATCTATGTGCCTTTTTAAAAATTTGTGTTTAATTTCTCTGCCCATAACCTCCAGTACAATATTGAAATGAAAGTGGCAGAAGCGGACATCTTTGTGTTCTACTCTTAGGGAAAAATCTTTGTTTCTCATTACTAAGTGTCATGTTAGTTGTGGGATTTTTGTATAAAACCTTATCAGTTTGAGGACATTTCCTTCTATTTCTAGTTTGTTGATGTATTTATTTGTTTATTTTTAAATCATAAAAGAATTTTGGATTTTATCAAATGTATTTTTTCTCTATTGAGATGGTCATGTGGGTGTTATTCTTATTTTATTAATATAGTGTATTACATGGACTAATTTTTATATATTGAACCAACTTTGTATTTCTGGGATAAGTCATGATGTATAATTCTCTTTACATGTTGCTGGATTCAGTTTGCTAGTTTTTTCCACTGTATATTTTTTCCTGCTTTGTTGAACATTAGTTGACCATAAAGTTGAGGGTCCATATCTGGGCTCTCTACTCTGTTCCACTGGTTTATGTGTCTGTTTTTATGCCAGTACCATGCTGTCTTGGCGATTGCAGTTTGTAGTAAAGTTTGAAATCAGGCAAACTGATGCCCCCAGTTTTGTTTTTCTTTTTCAACATTTCCTTAGCAATTTGGGGTCTCTTCTGATTCCCTACAAGTTTAGGATTGTTTGCTCCAGCTCTTTGAAAAATGCTGGTAGAATTTTAATCAGAATGACATTGAAAGTATAGATTGTTCTGGCAGTATAGACATTTTAACAATGTTTACTCTTCCAATCTGTGAGCACGGAATGGTCTTCCATCTTTTTGCATCTTCTTCAATTTCTTTCCTGAGTGTTCTGTAGTTCCTTGAGTATAGATCCTTTACGTCTTTGGTTAGGTTTATTCCCAAGTGTCTTATGGTTCTTGGTGTTATAGTAAATGGAATTGATTCTCTAATTTCTCTTTCTGTATTTTCATTGTTAGTGTATAAGAAAGCAACTGATTGGGGCACCTGGGTGGCTCAGTGGTTTAAGCCTCTGCCTTCGGCTCGGGTCATGATCTCAGGGTCCTGAGATCAATCCCCCATTGGGCTCTCTGCTCAGTGGGGAGCCTGCTTCCCCCTCTCTCTCTCTACCTGCTGCTCTGCCTGCTTGTGATCTCTCTCTCTCTCTGTCAAATTAATAAATAAAATCTTAAAAAAAAGAAAGCAACTGATTTCTGTACATTGATTTTGTATCAGTTTATTCAATAAATTGTGCTGGGAAAATTAGACAGCAATGTGTAGAAGAATGAAACTTGACCATTCTCTTACACCATACACAAAGATAAACTCAAAATGGATAAAAGACCTCAACATGAGGCAGGAATCCATCAGAATCCTGAGGAGAACATAGGCAGTAACCTCTTCAACATCAGCCACAACAACTTCTTTCAAGATGTCTCCAAAAGCAAAGGAAACAAAAGTGAAAATGAACTTTTGGGACTTCATCAAGATCAAAAGCTTCTGCACAGCAAAGGAAACAGTCAACAAAACAAAGAGGCAACCCACGGAATGGGAGAAGATATTTGCAAATGACATTACAAGGGCTGATATCCAAGATCTATAAAGAACTCCTCAAACTCAACACACAGAAAACAGATAATCATGTCAAAAAATGTGCAGAAGACATGAATAGACATTTCTCCGATGAAGACATGCAAATGGCTAACAGACACATGGAAAACTGTTCATCATCACTGGCCATCAGGAAGATTCAAGAAAAGAAACAACAAGTGTTGGAGAGGATATGGAAAAAGGGGAACCCCCTTACACTGCTGGTGGGAATGCAAGTTGGTGCAGCCACTTTGGAAAACAGTATGGAGATTCCTTACAAAATTAAAAATAGAGCTTCCCTATGACACTGCAATTGCACTACTCAGTATTTACTCCCAAAATACAGATGTAGTGAAAAGAAGGGCCATCTGTATCCCAATGTTCATAGCAGCAATGGCCACAGTCACCAAACTGTGGAAAGAACCAAGATGCCCTTCCACAGAGGAATGGATAAAGAAGATATGGTCCATATATGCAATGGAGTATTATGCCTCCATCAGAAAGGATGAATACCCAACTTTTGTGTCAACACAGATGGGACTGGAAGAGATCATGCTAAGTAAAATAAGTGAAGCAGAGAGAGCCAATTATCATATGGTTTCGCTTACTTGTGGAGCATAAGGAATAACATGGATGTCATGGGGAGATGGGGAGGAGAAGGGAGTTGGGGGAAATTGGAGGGGGAGGGGAACCATGAAAGACTGTGGACTCTGAGAAACAAACTGATGGTTTTGTAGGGGAAGGGAGTGGGAGGTTGGATGAGCCTGGTGGTAGGTATTAAGGAGGGCACGTATTGCATGGAGCACTGGGTGTGATGCATACACAACGAATTTTGGAACACTGAAAAGAAATTTAAAAAAATAACTAAATAATTTAAAAAAAGTTTTATTTATTTGACAGAGAGAGAGAGATCACAAGCAAGAGGAGCAGCAGACAGAGGGAGAGGTAGAAGGAGGCTCCCCGTTGAGCAAGGAGTCCAGCACAAGGCTCTATCAGAGGATCCTGCGATCATGACCTGAGATGAAGGCAGATGCTTAGCCAAATGAACCACACAGGTGCCCCTGGTGGAATATTATATAAAAATCTGTTAATATCATTAGAGTTATTCATCTTTTCTCTTTCCTTGTTGATCTGCATATTTGCAGTATCTGCTATTGAATATGGGTTATTATTGAATAGTCTCTTTCTCCCTTTAATTTTATCAGTTTTTTTCTACAACTATGGATTTAGTTGGATGTAAATATTGTTTACATCTTCTGATGACCCTATTCTGTCTAATTTATCTATCAACTACTAGAAGAGTGTTGAAATCTCCACTATAACAATGAATCTGTCCATCTCTTTTTTACTTTTGTGTATCTACACATTTAGGATTTTTAGGTCTCTTGATATATTAAAACTTTATCATGAGAAGTTCTTCTTTATCACTCACTGGCAATATTCTTCAACTTAAATTCCGTTTTATCTGTGGGTAGAGTCACTCAGTTTTCTTTTCTTCTTTTTAAAATATTTTATTTATTTTTTTTAAAGTAGGCTCCACATCCAACCTGGGGCTTGAACTCAAAACCCCAAGAGCAACAGTCACATGCTTTACCAACTGAGCCAGCTAGGCATCCTGAGTCATTCAGTTTTCTTATTAGTATTTGCATTGTATATAATTTTGTACTGATTTACTTCTATGACATACTACTCTTAAAAACAGTCTACTTCTGATCTCCCTCACACCTTATATTTTGGTTGTAACAGAATTTATTTCTACATGTTATCACCTCTATAATATATAGTGTTTACTTTTTCTTTAAACGATTCACTTTTAAATAGTTAAAACATGAAGAAAAAACTTTCTTCCTTTACACAGATAGTTATCATTTAAACTGTTCTGAATTATTTTGAGTAGATCCAAGTTTCCATATGGTATCATTTTCTTTTTGTCTAAAGAACTTCCTTTAACATTTCTTGTAGCAGAGATATCCTCACAATAAATTCTTTTAGTTTTTGCTTATCTGAAAACATTTTAAATTACTCTTCACTTTTGAAAGATATTTTCACTGGATATAGAATGACATTTCCCCCTTTCAGCACTTTAAAGATGTTTTATTGTCCTCTGTCTTGCATTGGTTGTGATATGAAGTCTGCTGTCACTCTTATCTTCGTTTCTCTGAATATAATGTGTCATTTTAACTTATGGTTTCTTTTAAGATTTTTCTCTTTATCAGTGGGCTGTAGCAATTTGATTGTGATAGGTTTCAGTACAGATTTCTTTGTTTTTATTTTTTTGACACTTGTTGAACTTTTTGACTGTGTGTTTATAGTTTTCATTATATTTGAATAAAATTTTAGCCATTATCTCTGTAAACATTCTTTTCTACTTCCCTCCTTTTCTCAGTCTTCAGCTGCATTTATATTAGACTACTTAATATTTTACCTCATTTACTATGGCTCTGTAAGTTATTTACTGCCTTTTTTCTCTTTGAGCTTAAGTTTGGGTAGTTTTTATTGCTGTTTTCAGATCATACTTTTTTTTTTTTTTAGCCATTGCTATCGAATCTACCATTAATCTCATGCAGTGAAGTTTTCATTTCAGATACTGTATTTTTCAGGTCTAGAAAGTCCCTTTGGTTTTCTCTTATTTCTCCAATTTCTCTCCTCATCTTATTCATATTTTCTTATAAACTCTCAAATAAAAAACCTTATGTATGTACTATTTTAACATACTTGTCTGCAAATCCTATTTTCTATTTCATTTATGGGTCTACTTTTATTGGTAAAGAGATTGTTGTAGAGGGAAATATTTCTGAAATTTGATGAAAACCTCTCTGTAATTTTCAATTGGTAGTATGTTTGGCTTCAATAACAGAATAATGAAATAAGAGTAAGTTAGCTAAATAAAGGCTTATATATCTCATAAAATATCTGAAGGTAAGTATTTTCTGGTTCTAATTCAACAGCTCAATAATGTAAAGATCATTGTGATTCTTTTAGTTGTTTTTCTCATAGTTGGTAACCTTATTTTTTCAAGAAAGCTGAAAAACTCTGGAAATCACAGTTGATTTTCTAAGCAGAAAAACACCATGCCTCAAATCTATTTTTTCCCTGAAAGCAGTGGTTTCCTAGAAATTCAACCCAATGCTTTTCCATGTTATTGGCCAGCATGGAGTCACATAACATCTTCTATACTAACCACTTATCAAGTTGAATAGAATTACCATGCTTGGTTTAAACCAATGAGAAATCTTTTGGGCTTCTAACTATTTGGGGCTCTGACAGCAGGGAGACGAAAGTAGAGGAAGAGACAAATAGTGTGTCCATGCTCTGTAGTGGCAAAATGTCAGATTCATGATCAGAATGGAATGTGATCTTCATGTTATAGGAAATTTGGTGGGAGGGAAGTGGGAAAATCAAGAGCAATGTGTGCAATCTCTAATGTTATCTGAATCTGAAACAAGTAGAGATTTGGAAGACAATTACAAGACTTTTTTGAACTGTTTAGGTTTTGTGGTCTTTTATGCACATAGAGGCTGCTGGGCTGCTGAGTTTTATACCAGCTGGAGTGTCTGGTAGCATATAAGGAAGGGAGAGTCACAGCAAATTGGAAAAGATAAGAATTTGAGTCACTGTAAAGCTGTTGAACTCTTGTTTCTTGAAAATTTTTATTGTGAGTTATGTGACCTTAACAACTTACCTAACCTCTCCAAGCTTCATTTTTTTTCACCAAAACCAAGAAAGAACAATACAGCTTTTGTGGGGGATTAAGAGAGACACCATTTCTAGCTAAGAGTAGTAGTTGTCAAAGATTAAGATTTCAGGGCTATTTTATACCCTTAAAAAGTATTGAGGACTCTTAAGAGCTTTTGTTTCTATTTTTTATAGTAACTGATACCATATTAAAAATTAAAACTAAAAATTAAAAAACATGCACTGCATACTAATATGCATAATAAACATGCATTTATTAATTCATTAAAAATGACAATAATATGCATTGCATGTTGAACTAAATCACATTTTGTATGAAAAATAACTATATCTTTCAAGACAAAAAATAATTAAAACAGTTACATCATTTTACCTCTTTGCAAATCTCTCCTGGTTTAATAGGAAACAGCAGGATTTTCCTAGGTGCTTCAGCATTCAAACTGGTGTGAAATTATATGACACGTAGGTTCCAGAAGACCCCATTGTACACTTGTAAAGGAATGACAGTGAAAAAAGTAAACAGTGCTTTGGGCTTGTTAGGACAACATTTCAGATCTCACAGATTCCTCACACAGGGTCTATGGGGGCTCCTGGACTGATACGGAAATCGGCTGGTTAAGAGAATAGCCCCTTCTTGTATTAGTAAACACAGACAAGACTTGAAAAACATCCATGCCTCAGTTGTCAAATCTGTAAAATGGATCTCCTAATACCACCGATTGTGCAGGATGCTCTGAGGATCAGGTTAAGTGCTCTTAGGATAGTGGGTGAAATTGAATAAGTGCTCCACCAGCTGGCAGGACTCCTCAATGAATGCACAAGTTTCTCTCCCCTTTTTTCTTCAGAACAGAAGGGACATCTGAAACATTTTGTTTAAGAAGTGGAAGAAGCAAACCTCTAGATTTATTCATAGGGTCCCCAAATGTGGATAAAATGACCCCTTTGGGAAGTTCTGATGAATGCATACCATGCACATCACGGTATAAATCATTTCCACAGCCACTTTCTCTCTTATTTCTTGCAATAAACTCAGACATGGGAAAGACCTATTTATTATCCCCATTTTTACATACCAGGCCACTGAGACACTGAGGTTAAATGACTTGCCTCAAATCAGAAATCTCTAAAGAGAACCTTTATCTTCTGGCTCCTCATCCAGTGCCTTTGAAGCATACTCCCTGCCTCCCAGTTCCAGTTTTTGCACATTAATATGCATGTGGTGCACCTGTTCCCCAGAAGGCGGGTTCACTTGCATCAGCACTTGAAGTCAGTGCTTGAAACTTGTTTTTATTAAGGATGGAAAATTCACTGAATAGACAGATGGACTTGAAGGCCTTTACATCGCTTTGGAGATAAAAAGTGCTAGGTAAGTGTTATTATCCCTGTGCTAGTAATTTGATAAAAAAGCAGTAACTATGCAGAAATGACCCTAAGAAAATCAATTCTAAAAAGGAGGCAGTGGCCATAAACCTTGGGCCAGAAGACCTCAGGTTTATTCATATTTTGATTTAGGAGGTTGCTAGGGGCCAAGGAAGAAATGTTTGCCTGAGACTTTACTAAATCCCACAGCTGACCTCAGTGTAGTAGGGGACTGGGAAGGATGTACAAATTCAGTATAATGCACCTATGGTGATTTCTGGGAGAATCTTGCAGGCAGGATATGGGGGAAGAAATGTAAACATGCCAATTAAACAGCAAAGGCATAGTAAAACACGTGGTGCTTGGAACTATTAATAGTTATAGAGGTGGTAATACTAATTAGTATACTACCTGACCTGGAGTGAGTACTTTCTCTTGGTCAGTCTTGGTACCAAGGGGCTTTATGTGCTCCATTTTATTTAATTTCCACAAGAACCTGTGAAGGAGGTGCTTTTATTATTCCTGTTTTATAAGTAATAAAACTTAGTTTCAGGGACATCAAATATTTTTCACATGGTTGTATAGCTAGTGAGGGCTATATAGAGGGATGTTTCAAAATAAAACCCAATCCACTTGACTTGCTGCCTCTCCAAGCCTTTTTGATCTCAGTTGGAGACAAAATAGTGACTTTCAGGACAATTATTACTGGAGATACATTTGGTAACCAAAGCAAATCTGAGTTTCTTAGGATAAGTTTAATTTTCTGGGTATTGATCTATTGGAATTCCAAACATGGATGAGTTCCTATCTTTTCTTTTCTTTTCCTTTTTTCTTTTCTCCTTTCCTTTCCTTTCTTTCCTCTCCTCTCCTCTCTTTTCTTTTCTCTTTTCTCTTCTTTCTTCTCTTCTCTTTTTCCTCCCCTCCCTTGCTCTTTTCCTTCCCTTCCCTTCCCTTCCCCTTTCTCTTTTTTCTATTCCTCTCCTCTCCTCTCCTCTCCTCTCCTCTCTTCCCCTCTCCTCTCCTCCCCTCCCCTCCTCTCCTCGCCTCTGCCCATACCTTGATTATGGACCTCTAGCCTCCAGGAATGTGAAGAATGGAGGGACAAAGAGTCCTGTCCAGGAGTCCTGCCCAGACTCCTGTCGAGATCATGGCGATTTGGCTTTAAAGCTGATGCCCCTCCCCACTGCCTATACTTCCTTCCAAGGTTAGGTGGCTTCAACCATCCAGGTAGTCAGCTTGAGCCTGCACAGACCACACTCTCACTGAGCACAAGACACCTGGAGTCAGGTAGGAGGTGCTGGACCAACGTCATGTGCAGGACCTGAGGTGGGTGTGGGAATCACAACACTGCAGTATTTCACTATGCAGCAAGTGTCTATAACTCAGAGAGGAGGGTTTTCTCCCTGGGCTGCATGTTTGAGAGAGTGCCTGTTGTGTTTATTGGTTCAGACAACTCAAGGGGCATAGAGCCTATTGAGATGGGTATGGTGCTGCTGGAAGGACAGTGTTCTCTAGTCTAGTGTCTCATCCGAATAGTGGAGGAGGACCTTTAGAAAGAAATAAAGGTCCTAGCCATTGCATCTGATCTGCCTACACTCAGACTCAGGAAAGGCTGGTCAGTCAGCTGGCTTTGCACTGAATCTTCATATTTACATTGTCTGCCTTGAATCACATACATCATCCAATCTTCACAATAACCCTATGGTTTTTACAGATTAGTAACTAGGGCTTAAAAAATAGGTTAGACACTTGTCTAAGATCACACAGGAACTAAGGGGCTGGTCCAAAATGTAGAGTTATGGACCAATGTCTGGGATCTCCTCCTACAATAGGGCTGCTTTTTATGGTGGCTTTCTCCTAACTTAGCCCTTTGCCCTGAATTTGAAGAGTCCATTCCCAAGGGATCCAAAGGTTCCCAGCCATTGTGTATCTTTGGACTTGCTCTTCTTTTCCTTCTCCTCCCTCAGCACAGGTCCAGCAAGGCAGGGCCCCAGCTGAGTTCAGGTTGCTGTTATAGCACCACGCCCAGGAATGGAGGTGTGTCTAGTTGTGTGAGCACAGATTTCTCCCTGCTGGTTTGGATACAAAGCCTCAGGCTGTCTGGCGTGTCCTGGGTTGAGTGGAGTCAGGTCAGATGCAATGGCTAGGACATTTATTTCTTTCAAGTTCTAAAGGTCCTGCTCCAGCATTCAGATGAGTCACTGCACTAGGAAGCACAGCTCTCTAAACAGCACCACATCTGTCCTAGCAGTTGAGGGAATTTCCTGTGCTATTTGGTTAGACTAGTGCTTGCTTCAGCAGCACATATACTAAAATTGGTTAAACTAATTAGGAAATGGGGCTAGTAGTGTTGGATATGTTAATGAAATCAGAGCTCTGTGGGTATAGACATCAGGTACATCTTACCCAGTGTTTGTCTGCTGCATATCTCCTGCATGTCTGGTGTCTTGTAAAGATACTACAGGTCCTTATGGTCTCTGGAGGCACATGGATTCTTTGTCTAGGACCATGGATAACAATGGAGAAGGTGGTGGAGAGTGGAACATTCCACATGTGTGTGTGTTTGTATGAGTGTGTGTGCATTTACTTGTAACATGTATTATTATACATATTGATACCATAATACTTTTTCAGTTCAGAAAGGGATACATCAGTCTCTGAAGGCCACAGTTTACACTATGAGTGAATTCTAAAAGAAATTCTCACATGAGGTTTTACATGGAATTCCATTCAGATTTATCATTGGGTGATAGAGCAGACAATGAGATACTTATATCCTACAGAAGTGGTCATGTGCCAATTATCATATGATCTCTATGATATGAGGAATTTGAGAGGCAGGGTGAGGGGTCATGGGGGGAAAGGAGGGAAAAAAATGAAACAATATGGGACCAGGGAGGGAGACTCTTAATCCTAACCATAAGAGACTCTTAATCTCAGGAAACAAACTGAGGGTTGCTGGGGAATGGCGTGGGGAGTGATAGGGTGGCTGGGTGATGGACACTGGGGAGGGTATATGCTATGGTGAAGACTGTGAATTGTGTAAGACTGATGATTCACAGACCTGTACCCCTGAAGCAAATGATACATTACATATTAAAAAAAAAAGAAGTGGCTACGTGTTCCATCAGAGCCAGTGACTGGTTAGAGCCAAAGGGATGAGGTCTAGGCCCACCCTTCTGGGGAGAGGGTTCAAGCTGGGGGTTCTAGAGCTGTGCTGTTCACATTTCTGGTCACACATTTCCATCCCAGTCTGCTAACAACAGGGGACAGAACTTGTGTGTGGAGGGGGGATGAGAGAGAGTTGGTAGATGGTGGGATAGGCAGACCTGGGAGAATAACATAACTTTATTCACAGTCTTGTATTTTTATGTTCAAATTCACATATACTTTATATTATACTCCTTAGTAGAGCCCTGTATGTTTTAATATAAAAATATGGTATTGTCACAAATCTCTGAATGAAATAAATGGCTCTGGCAGGTGCGCTATGCTTATGCTGTGGTTTCAAAGAGCCCCAACACATGCATGGTTTCCACATATCTGCATCATTCTAGAATTACCATCTCTGCTTATCCATGGCTATGCAATACTTACACTTTTTATTTTTACTGAATATCTTTGAAATTGACTCAGTTTTAAACCTAATTGCATCTTTCAGCCTAATTGCTCATACTAAGCCTCAAAATAAGCCCTAGTATCCATAACATGACAAATTCCAAGCCATGTTATTCAATTTCTTGTGTTCATTAAAATTAACCCAAAATATTAAAACTTGGTCCACCAACAGGAGAGCTGTGTTTCCTTGTAGGAAATGCCTCATCCCCTAGTTTGAGAAGCACAGATTCAGCCCAATGGTTCTCAAACTTTTTCATGCATAGGAGTCACTGAAGGAGCTTGTAAAATGCATGTTCTGGTCCCCAACCTCAGAAGATCTGAGTCAGTAGTCCTTACATGGGCCCAGACATATGCATTGTATACAACTACTGCAGACAATGCTGGTGCAGGCAGATTCTGGGCAAACTTTGAATAATAGTAACTTGGGGTAAAGTTGGATGGCTTGTCTTTTAAACAGCCTTTCATAAATCTCTCCTTTTTAGGCCAAGTTTTCAAAGGAACTAAATATTAAACAATGTAACAAAAACATAATTAACATTTCTTGAACAATCACTATGTTCATGAGGTTGTATTACCTCGTACATTACTTCATTTCAACCTCAAAATAGCCTATACGGTAAGTACTATTATTTTACCCTTGCACAGATGAAAGAACTGAGGTTCAAAGAGGTGCCCAATATCACACACAGCTGATAGGAGGTTATGTGCAACTGGAGCACACATCTGCTCAACTGTGTACCTAGTTCCTAGAACCTAGTCTCCCAATGCTGGCTTCCATTTCCTCGGTGTGAGAGACTACATGCTTTAGAAACCTGATGATCTAGTAGAAAAGCTGACAGGTGATAACTGAAATCATGGATCTAAAGTGGGAGTCCACAAACTTTCTGTAAAGGGCTGGATAGTAAATATCTTTGCCTTTCCAGGTCATTCAGTCTCTGTTGTAACTGTTCCCCTCTGTGCTTGTAGAGAAAGCAGCCACAGACTATGTATAGCCTATATATAGAGAGAAATGGATGAACATGGCTCTGTTTCAGTCAAAATTCATTTATAGAAATTTTCTCATCCTAATCTAAACACAGCAAGATTCTGAAGGTCTATCATCTGAGTTTGTTGACATTCAGGATTCTGATGAAAGGGAAGCTTATGACAAACACTCTGTCCCTGAGTCCTTTACTTCCTTATTTGAGTTCATGACTGTGGACATCCTGTGGCTGCCTACCCTTTGATATATTCTGTGTGAACTCCCCAGTCCATGGTCTTGATTGGGATCTCCCAGTCACCTTCATAATCCATATGCCTATCTCTTAAAGCTCAGTGCACATTTCACTTCCTCTCTGAAGGGTCTCTCTGCCTGGCTTTGAATCCCCTCAAGCTCTACCCTGCATACACAACCACCTAAGAGCAGTTCCAAAAGTAAGTCTGACATGGCTTTCTGATTAACACCCTTCGGTGGCTTCCCATTATCTGTAGGATAAAGTCTGAGTTCCTTACCCAACAGAAAAAGCCTATAAGCTCACACTACCTCCCCAGTGCTCCTCAACTCGGCCCTGATGCTCTGGTAACACTTAAGTGCTTTTAGTGCACACCACATTTGTGTCATGGGTTCTTCTTCACCTGGGTAACTCTGACTACAGTGTGATTTCAACTCACATCACTCAGGTGTACAAGGATGAAACTCTCCTTCTTTTTCTATGTTCTTCATGAGCCCATTTCCTTATTTCCAATTTTCTCAGAACCCCCTAATTCTGCTTATGGCGAAAAGGTTTCTCTTGTCATTTAATGACAACTCAGTCACTTCTGGATTTAAACATGGTTCATTCAGAATGTCAGCATGGTCAACTTGGTTCTTTCTTCCACTGTGTCCTTCAAGGTGATCAATATTGTCAGGGGATGATGTTTCTTCTTGCCATTGTGGGAGTGCATCTGCTTGTTCCCATGTCTCATGTCTCTCTGGTGGCTGCCTCCTTCTTTGTTGTTGCTGATATCTGTGACCTTGCTCTTGATTTTTGTTCCAGGGTCTACAAATGACAAATCTTTCTCTTCTCACCAGCTGATACAACATTTGTCTTCTTTAGGGCAAGAAAGTGCAACTGTTGCTATTCGTTCTTTCCTATTCTCTGGTTTATGATGTAAAGTCTATGCTCTGCATAATTCAGTTTTTCCCTAGAGATGAAAAGACAAGTTGTTGAAATTCCCTCAAACACAACCAGCCAACCAAATCCTCAAAATTTTCTCCCTGGGAGAGTGGCTTTTCAAATCTAAGAATTTGATTCTGTTCTCAACCCTCTCTCTTCCCCATGAGGCTCATGCACATAGAAGGCTCTTGCTCCTGGCTGAGAGCTCTCAAAATATTAGTGTTCAGTATTCAGTATGTCACCACTTCCATGATGCTTTCCTTTATGTCTCTAGTCAGTGATAGGTACTCTCCTGTGCTCCCAGTCTATTCCTATCACTGTATGAATGTATTTCATTGTTTATTTACTTGTGATCTAGAGAGTGCAGTGTAATTGAAGACAAAGAGAATGCATCTTAATTCATTGTATTTCCAGAGCTTAATACAGTACTTTGCATAAATAGTTGCTAAAAAAATAGATCATTTGTTGATGGAATAACCTAGATAGTCTACCCTTCTCCTTCTCCTTTCTTCTTCTTCTTCTTCTTTTGGTGCAAAAGGTGGTTTTATAAAAGCACAGGGATGGGACCCATGGGGAGAAGGAGCTGCACTGGGGTTCTGAGGGGTACCTGATTATATAATTTTAAGTTGGGAGAGGGTTATGGAGAGTGTAAATCTTTAAGGAATTTTGGAAGCAAGGTTTCTAGTACCTTGAGGGGGCTTGTTATTGTTAGGAAAAGGTCATTTATTACTTTCTAGTAAAAACTCAGTCATGAGACCCTTCAGATGTATATCCGTGGACCATATGCTTGGAGGATGATTGCTAACATATTATCTGGGGGGGGGGGTAAAATAAAGGAAATTTCCAAAGGAATTTTTATTTTTTTTTAATTTATAGAGGAGACTTAAAGGATCCCAGAGGGTTGGGATAATGTTAAACAAAGATTGCCCATTGCCCCCAGGAAAGTATTAACATCGAGGCAGCCCAGATTCCAAAGGAAGGTCACTCTCACTGTCTCGAGGACCCATCAATGGGTTGTAACTAGTAAGGAAATTCATTTTTTTTTGTCTTTGTTTCCCACATCACAGCCATAGTCTACCCTTCTGTTTACTTTAATGACCATCTATTTAGTTTCTAGTATACTGATAACCTGCTTGCAAGACTGTGTTTTATCTTTTCAATGAATCATAAAGTCCTTGTAGTCACTGGTGATAGCATAGAATTTTCTTTTTCTTTTTTTCTTCTATGATACTCTTACAGAACTAGGTAGACATAAATGTTTGTTTAATTGATGATTAAAATGACTTCTCTTTTTTGATGAAAACAAGTGCATGCAATTTATAGTAGCCTGCTAATTTGGTTCTTTAGGTAGGTCATGTTGACTTTGCTGCATCGTATATCATATGTATTTTAGTGATTAGATATTTGTCACATCTCCTAGACTTATGACCATGTTTATTTTAAGTACCTCTCTTTGACAATTCCAGTACTGGTTTGTGCTGGAGGGAAATTTAATAAACACTGAAGGATGATCAGATATTGGCTGTTTCCTACCAAATGAGCTCCTACAAATTCCCTGGTCTGTTCCAGTGAATTTGTCTAAATTACAGAGGACACTATGCATTTCACAATGTGTTCCCTTCATCTCATATGTAGGAAATACAGGGCTAAGGAATGATTGTTAAGGACATTGAGCTAGTTTCTTTATTTGGGACTGAATTTGCTTATCTATAAAAACAAGAGGGAAGACAGTGTGGTCTCTGAGTTCTCTCCATGCTGTGTAAGACTCTTCCTTCAAATCCAGGCAGTTGGAGGAGGGAATGGAGCACAGGCAAAGGATAGACAATGGGATGTGTTGCCTTATGGATCCAGCCGCTCCACTCTGCAAACCAACAAGGAGTCCCATGTTGATTGAGCAGCAACATAGGGGTAGATGCAGAGAAGCTAAGGATTCAAGGGAAATAACACTTAAGACTTGCTGGATGCCAATCGCCATGCTGGCCACTTTCATGGAAATTACCCTTAAAAAAAATCTAAGAGAGAGCCTTTAATTGTTTTTCCCAAACAGGAACTTACTGAGGTCAGATAATGTGCACAGAGTCACACAGCTAGAATATGGCAGATCCAGAATTGGAATGCACATCTAACTCCAAATTCAGGTATGCTCCTTCCACTCTGCTGTGCAGTCCCCAGCACTGCTATTAGCCTTCTATCTTTAATTAAACAACAGTGTGATTTTACTGCATGTCATTAGAAGCTGCTGGGAGCATCATTAACACTTTGGGCCACAAGAGTACCATTTAGTGCAATGAAGCAGACATCTTTTCATACAAATAATTTATTTGCACCAAAGGTTTCCACTTGAGCACCCAGAGTGAATTGGACTAATGTATTATTTTATACTAATGAGGTAGTTGGAACTCGGTATGTTTAGGGTTTATGAAATTTTGGACTAGGTTTTAAAGCTTTTATTTATTTTCTGGTGGATTTCAAGTGAAATGTAGCCTATATGATTCTCATTTACACGTTTACTTCGTGAAAGCTATTTGGATGAATTATTTAATGTCCACTGCTTATGTTCTTTTCTTTAAGGCCATTTGAAAAGGCTTTTCTAAAAAAGAAATAGAATGTGTTGATTTTGATGCCAAGTGTAAATGAATTTGAACCATAAACAAGTTTGGAATTTAAGGTGAAACATTGAACTCAAGAGGCTCCAGTCTGCCTCCAACCTTGGCAAATGCATTCTTTAACCCCTGAAGCAGTTATATTGGAGCAATCCAGAGGGATAACAGGGATCTAATGGAAATTGTCACCAAAATTGAAAAGAAAAAAAGAAGGCATATTTTAAAATCCCAGAACTTGAGAGGTCCCTAACTCCAAACAACTGAGGCATAAAACTCAGAGAAGGCTTCAAACAGCTTTAATCTCTTGGCGAATCTGTCCTTTGATAGCATGTAAAATCCAGGCTGAGGAGAGTGTGCCTAAGGGTTTCAGTACACTAACTCTAAAATTGATTTTGTGCAAGAACCTGACTGGCATTCAAAAAAAGAAGCAGCAAGAAAGGGAGCAGGAATAAAGGAAGGAGATTGAGAGAGAGAGAGAGAGGAGGGAGAGAGGGAGGGAGGGAGTGTTGAGAGACCAAAGACTTGGGTTTGAACTCTAGTTCTGCCACTAACATCTTATAAGATTTCCAGCAGATCACTTGAATCATTCTGAGCCTTGGTTTTTAAAAATATGTATATTGAGAACAAGCATTACAGACTTGACAGCACAGGACTGATTAGGGTGGTACAGCTGTGAAGGGTGACGGGAGGCTATTACTCCCCACTCGCTTTGTGATAGGCCCACACAGGCCTCCTTTTGTTCCCATCCTCTCCCTTAACTGAGCTGTGTTGCTCCTCTGATCACAGGCAAGTCTTCCCAATATGCTCTAGATCTTGTGCCTAGATTTATTTCCCTCTTTGGTTTTCACCCTACTGTTTGTTTCTGCTCTTTGCTACTTCTTCAATTTGTTGTTTGTTTCTGGATCCTTCTAGGGAGACTTCAAGTATCTCTTGATCTCCAAGTTGCTCTTGAGTTACCACCCAACCCTCTTTGTCCACTCTATATTCTGGAATCTTGAAAGGCTTACATATAGACTCTGCCCTCATGTATTCCCCTCTGGAGAGCTTCTCAAACCAATCTAGCATAGCTTCCACTCCCTCCCCTTCTACCACTTCCTGAAAACTGCCCTTTCCAAGTTCAACAAGTGGTTTCCATAGCGCAGAGTCCAAAAGATAGTTTTGTTGGAGCTTCTGTGACTACAAACCCTCCCTCCTTATTCTCTTCCTCCTGATCTCTGTATGTTGGTGTGTCTTTGGTCATAGCTCCTGGTCCTTTCTCTTCCCTGTCCATACTCTCCACCAGGCATCAGAAATCACCCCTCTCCCAGCCTCTTTCTTGTCCAATTTCACATTTCAATGCCTTCTCAGCAGTTCTACTTGACTATATCTAGGCATCTTAAACTGAACATGTTCAATACAGAAGCCATGGTTTTCCCCTAAATATGCCTCTCCCAGGCTTCTCCAGCTCAGTGAGAGACCATGTTTGAAACCTGGGAGTTACTCTGAATGCCTCCTTTTTCTCATGGTTCACATTAAATGTCATGCCCAGTCTTGTTAACTTATGTCCCAAGATAGTTTTGAGTTACCTCTATTCTGTTTGGATCCACTGATGTCACTCTAGTCCAATCTACCACAATTACTTGCCTGAATTGTGGGGCTGACTTCCAGGCTGGTTTTCCCATGTCTCCTTCTGTTGTCCTCAATTCTGTTCTCCACAGAGCAGTGTGTGATATTCCAGAAATGCAAAATGGTTATGTTATTCTGCAGCTTAAAATCCTTCAGTTGGGTTTCAGTGGTGGTTACTGCAATATCCAACATTTTAATCGCCATCTGCAAAATCCTGCATGGTATGACCTTTGCCTCTTTCTTTACAATCTCACCTCACTCATCACTGAAACTCTTTCTCACTGCCAATCATTTTTGGCAAGACAGTCTGCAGTTTAACACTTTTTTGTGTGTTGTAAAGGCCAACCCACCATAAAAAAATGAGAGTCAAGATGCCAGAAAGACAAAATTCTTTTTGCTTATGCCCACTATAGAAATTATTTTATATTAACCTCAAGGGAATATTGGGAGAAAGAAGAACATTTACCAAATATTGGCAAACATATTTTGCAAGAGTTTTCTTTCATTTGTGATTAAATAGTAGTGTCGGAGGAGCCTGGAGGTCATCTAATTCCACTTTTCCTTTGTAGACAACGAGGAGACATAGGTTCAGAAGAAGTGAAATGACTTTAGAGATCACAGATATCTGTAGTTCTCATGTGATGAAAACCATGACTGTGCCAGATATTACTGTGAGTAGACAATGTTTGTCGTTTCTTCTCTTTGAAAATTTTTATTTATTTATTTCAGAGAGAGCATGGAGGGGAAGTGGCAGAGGGAGAAATAGAATTTTAAGCAACCCCCCACCCCCCGCTGAGCCTGAAGTCTGACATGGGGCTCAATCCCATGACCCTGAGATTGTGAACCTAAGCCAAAGTCAAAAGTTAGATGCTTAACCAACTGAGCAACCCAGGTGCCCCCCACCCCCACCATGTTCACCTGTGTTATGCTAAAGCCATCTTTTGGTCTTCAAATACTTTACCACTTTCATCAAGGATAAAATCTTTGTCATTTTTGTGTTCCAACTAATAGTTTGAAGAAAGGTGGTATAAAAATGCCACTTATAGTGTAAATCTAATTCTTTAATGACAATAAAGGGCTCTTTCTTTCTTTAAAGATATTTTAGGCATAATGAAGGTAAAACTTTTCAAATTGAAGGTATCTAGAAACCTTTCACTCTTGTACCTAAAATCCTATCATTCATAGGGTATCCAAGTATCAAGGTGGTTGTGACTGCAAAGAACCAGGGCAGGGTTTCTCAAAGCCTCAGTTTCCCCACATGTGGAACAGAGATAATGTCCCTCCATAAGTGTGTTTATGTCACAAAATTGTGGCATCTTGCATTTTTGCCTGTTTTGTTTTCTTGCTTCTTTAGTCAAATTATATAGCTGATTGATTACATTTCTTCCTTACATCTGAGGGGCCTGAGGGATATGTGCATATATGTACACACACACACACACACACACACATACACACATATATGTAAAAACATATTATTTTAGTCTGTCTGGGTGCTATAACAAAATGCCAGAGACTGAGTGGCTTATAAACAACAATTTATTGCTTATGGTTCTGGAGGCTGTCAGGTTCAGTGTCTGATGAAGGTCTGTTTCCTTATAGCTGGTTGTCTTCTCATTGTATCCTTACATGGTGCAAGGAGCAAGGGACTCTCTATGGTCCCTTTGATGAGGACTCTAATCCCATTCATTGGGGCTCCACCTTCATGACCTAGTCACCTTCCAAAGACCCCACCTCCTAATGACACCACCTTGGTTAGGTTTCAACATATGAATTTTGGAGGAAGGTGAACATTCTATCTATGTCATACATGCACTTAGATGTTCTTCTTTGCAGGATTTATCACAGTTGTATTTAAATTTAAATGTATTTATTTAAATATATGTTTTAAATGTATTTATTTAAATATATGTCTAATGCCTGACTTTCTATTGAAATTCTAAGCTTTAAGTAAGCAAGAGGCATTCTTGTTCAGCTCTCTGTTGCATGTGAGGACCTACAAATATTTTCTCTTCACTTCGCATTTAATTTTGGGTGTCAAGGGCCAAACATTTTTCTAGGCTCTGGGTATTTGACCATTAAAAAAAAATAAAAGTCTTTGACTAATGGTGCTTCATTCCAGGGAGGGAAGACAGATGATCACACATCCCCTCCATTTACCAGCTGTATGATTTCAGGCAAATTATTCAACCTATCTGTGCCTCAACTTCTTCTCTCATGTTTTCTACCTTTTGTGAACAGCTTTTGTTTTAGACCAAATTTTCAAGTATATTTGTGCTGTAAATAGTCTTGGAAGGTATAGAATCTTCCTTCAGTGTCAGGGTGGAGTGGTTTCCTGGCAGTTTAACAAAGATAGCATCTCCTCTGAGGCAAAGTTTGGGCAGGTTTAACAGTAGTCTGACTATAATATTGGGGGGTTCATAAGCTTGGCTTCCTCAAAAATGATATGGGTCCACAGTGTGCACAGCATCCACGTGGCTGCATCCATGTCATGCTGTGGGGACTGGGGGATAGCAGAGATAACTAACACCCATATGAAGCTCATGCCACCTACAGTGCTGGGAGTAACAACATCCTTTGCTTCTGACCTGGGAGTCTCGAAGCTTCTGATAGCATCTGTTTCTGGCAGGTTGAGTTGTTAGCTGAACAGCTGGGAAAAATCTCAGACTCTGTCTAGTTCTTGACAATAATGTTAATTTCTAATTTCTAATGCTATGAGGATTAAAAGGAAAAATGCTCTTGTATTTGCTCTTATTTTGTCCAGAATGTCCCTTCCCCCCACCCAGATATTTGCTCACTCATTCACTCTTCTCCTTTAGGTTTTTCCTTAGATATTACCTTCTCAGTGAGATCTACTGGGACTCTCCTATTTAAAATAACAGCTTCCTGCTAGATCAGTCGGGGCTCAAGCAGAGAAAAAGGTATAGCAGGAGATATGTATCAAATAATTTATTACAAGGAATTGACTTATGGAATTGTGAGACCTGGCTGGGTAAGTGTGAAATTGGAGACCGTCAGGATGGGCAGGTGGGAACTCACAGGCAGGAGCTGACACTGAAGCCCACAGGCAGAATTTCTTCTTCTTCTGGGAAGCTTCAGCTCTACTTTTCAGGTCCACCCAGACTATCAAGGCAATGGATTATGGATTCTAATCACATCATAAAAGACCCTCCCAGGAACACCTAGATATGTGTTTACTGGAATTATGGGCACTGTAGCCTAGACACGTTGACACATTAGACTTGGATAATCACATCTCTAAAACTCCCTATTCTCTATTTCTGTTTTATTTTTTGCTATGGCACATATCAGCATGTAATTCACTATTTTAATTATTTTGTTTGTTGTCTGTCTTCCCCACAGAAGTGTAAACTCAAAAAGAGAGAGATTTATGACTTCACTGTTGCATTCCTTGTACCTGCAGTGGTGTTTGACCAATAAATACTTATTGAATGATCAAATGAATGAGGTGAAGTGCTTAGAACAGGGACTGACTCATGGGAAGTGTGCAGTCAGTGCCCGCTATTGGTCTAATAAGTGTGCACACAATACCAATATGAATACTTTGCATTTATCAGTTTCAACATTTTTTCACACTTTCATTTTTTTTTTTTTTTTTTAATCTCAGACAGCTTTTCAAAGGTGTTGTCCACCCTCCAGCAGAAATCCTGTATTCCTTTCATGGCACGCCAGGCCCTTTCTGCCATGGTCTGCAGCATGTGTGAGGGTCTCTCAAATGTATCAGTCCTTCCCCCTTGGCAGGATTTCTTTATGTCCCTCAGTGCTCTGTGCTGCACCTCCCACCTCTCCTCCTTTGCATGAGATGTTCTTTCCATCATGACTACTTCCCTTGACTTTGTACTCATCTGGTTTATTTAGTACTCTTGCTGTACTCAGTTCAAGTGTTGACTCCTATTCAAGGTCATTCCTGGTCCCCAAGACTGATCCTCCTTTTGTTTCCCCACTGTGTTACATACTTGGCTCTGTTCTTCTTTTTTTTTAATTTTTATTTATTTTTTAAATTTCTTTTCAGTGTTCCAGAATTCATTGTTTATGCACCACACCCAGTGCTCCATGCAATGCCCTCCATAATACCCACCACCAGGCTCACCCAACCTCCCACCCCCCACCCCTCCAAAACCCTCAGATTGTTTTGGTTTGTCTCCCCCTCCAGTTTCCCCCAACTCCATTCTCCTCTCCATCTCTCCACGTCCTCCATGTTATTCCTTATGCTCCACAAATAAGCAAAACCATATGATAATTTATTCTTTCTGCTTAAGTTATTTCACTCAGCAAAACCTCTTCCAGTCCTGTTCATGTTGATACAAAAGTTGGGTATTCATCCTTTCTGATGGAGGCATAATACTCCATAATATAAACTGACCACATCTTCCTTATCTATTTGTTCATTGAAGGGCATCTTGGTTCTTTCTACAGTTTGGTGACTGTGGCCATTGCTGCTATGAACATTGGGATACAGATGGCCTTTCTTTTCACTACATCTGTATCTTTGGGGTAAATACCCAGTAGTGCAATTGCAGGGTCATAGGGAAGCTCTATTTTTAATTTCTTTTTAAAAATTAAAAAAAATTATTTAATTTCTTTTCAGTGTAACAGAATTCATTGTTTATGCACCACATCCAGTGCTCCATGCAATACATGCCCTCTATAAAACCCACCACCTGGCTCCCCCAACCTCCCAACCCCCGCCCCTTCAAAACCCTCAGAATGTTTTTCAGAGTCTACAGTCTCTGATGGTCCAACTTGGCTCTGTTCTAATGTTCAGCCAATCCTACTACTCCATTGTAATGGTCTTCTCACTTATTACACAGTCAGACCCTTGAGGACAAGATCATATTATTCATCTGTGCCCCTGTAGAACATAGCATAGCTTCTGGCATAGAGAGATACCAGATAAATAAATATGGGCCAAATGAGTACTGTTGAATGAAGGTTTCCAAATGGTGCATGAGCTGCTGCTTTGCTTAGCATTACTCAAGAACAGTGCCTATTGACACAAAACAATGGAAAAACGTTCCATGATCATGGATTGGAAGAACAGACATTGTTAAAATGTCTATACTAATCAATGCAATCTACACATTTAATGCAATCCCTATCAAAATACAATCAGCTTCTTTCACAGAGTTAGAAAAAACAATCTTAAAATTTGTATGGAACCACAAAAGATACCAAATAGCCAAAGCAATCCCAAAAAAGCAAAGCAAAGCTAGAGGCATCATGATTCTGGACTTCAAACTATATTACAAAGCTGTAGTCATCAAGACACTATGGTACTGGCACAAAAATGGACACATAGATCAATGGAACCGAATAGAGAGCCCAGAAATGGACCCTCAACTGCATGGTCAACTGATCTTTGACAAAGCAGGAAAGAATACCAGTGGAAAAAATATAGTTTCTTCAACAAATAGTATTGGGAAAATTGGACAGTAACATGCAGAAGAATGAAGCTGGGCCACTTTCTTACACCATATACAAGAATAAATTCAAAGTTGATGAAAGAACAAAATGTAAGACAGGAAACCAAAAAATCCTAGAGGAGAACACAGGCAGTTACATCTTTGACCTCAGCCATAGCAACTTCTTATGAGATATGCCAGAAACAAGGTAGAAAAAAGCAAAAATGAACTCTTGAGACTTCATCAAGATTAAAAAAAAAAAAAAAACTTCTGCACAGCAAAGGAAACCAATCAACAAAACTAGAAGGCAGCATACAGAATAGGAGAAGATATTAGCAAATGACCTATCTGATAAAGGGTTAGTATCCAAAATCTATCCATAAAGAACTTACCAAATTCAACACCCAAAAAACAAATAATCCTGTTAAGAAATGGTCAGAGAATATGAATAGACATTTTTACAAAGAAGACATTGATCTTGGATACCAGCCCTTTATTTTATTGACGTTTCCTTTGCTGCCCAGAAGACTTTTATCTTGATGAAGTCCCAAAAGTTAATTTTCAGTTTTGTTTCCCTTGCCTTTGGAGATGTGTCTTGAAAGAAGTTGCTGTGGCTGATGTCAAATTGATATTGCCTATATTCTCCTCTAGGATTTTGATGGATTCTTATCTCACATTGTGGTCTTTCACCAAAAAGCTTCTCAAACTCAACACCCCCTCCCTCCAAAAAATAATCAAGTCAAAAAATGGGCAGAAGACTTGAACAGACACTTCTCCAAAGAAGACATACAAATGGCTAATAGACACATGAAAAAAGGTTTAACATCACTAGCCATCAGGGAAATTCAAATCAAAACCACACAGAGATACTACCTTACACAAGTTAGAATGGCAAAAATTGACAAGGCAAGGAAAAAACAAATGTTGGAGAGGCTGTGGAGAAAAGGGAACAGGGAACTCTCTTACACTGTTGGTTGGAATGCAAGTTGGTACAGCCACTTTGGAAAACAGTGTGAAGTTTCCTCAAAATGTTAAAAATAGAGTTATCCTATGACCCAGCATAAATATTTACCCCAAAGATACAGAGATAATGAAAAGAAGGGCCACATGCTCCCCAATGTTCATAGCAGGAATGTACACAATAGCCAAACTGTTGAAGGAGCTGAGATGCCCTTCAACAGATGAACATATAAAGAAGATGTGGTTCATATATACAATGGAATATTATTTAGCCATCAGAAAGGATATATACTCAACATTTGCATCAATGTAGATGGAACTGAAGGAGATTATGCTAAGTGAAATAAATCAAGCAGAGAAAGTCAATTATCATATGGTTTCACTTGTTTAGGGAACATAAGGAATAGCATGGAGGACATTAGGAGAAGGAAGGGAAAAATGAAAGGGGGGTGGAAATCAGAGGGGAAGATGAACCATGAAAGACTATGGACTCTGGGAAACAAACTGCGGGTTTTAGAAGGGAGGGCAGTGGGATGATGGGTTAGCTCAGTGATGGGTATTTAGGAGGAAACTCGATGTTATATGCAAACAACGAATCATGGAATACTACATCAAAAACTAATGATGTACTGTATGGTGACTAACAAAATAATAAAACAATTAAAAAAAAGAAAGAAATCAAGATAGCTAACAGACACATGAAAAGATGCTTAAAATCATCATCATCAGGGAAATACAAATGAAAACCACTATAAGATACTACCTCACACCTATCAAAATGGTTAAAATTAACAACACAAGAAACAACAAGTGTTGGCAAGGATGTGGAGAAGGGGGAACCCTCTTGCACTATTGGTTGGGAATGCAAACTGGTACAGCCACTCTGGAAAACAGTTTGGATATTCCTCAACAAGTTAAAAGTAGAACTACAATCCTCTAATTATAATATTAGGTATTTACCCAAAGGATAAAACAGCGCTGATTCATAGGGGCACATGCACCCTAATGTTTATAGCAGCACTACCAACAATAGCCAAATTATGGAAAGGGCCTAAATGTCCATCAACTGATGAATGGACATGGGCAGAGTTAGAATGTATTAGTCTAAACAAAATAAGTCAGTCAGAGAAAGACAAATACCATATGATTTCATTCATATGTGGAGTTTAGGAAACAAAACAGATGAACATATAGGGGGAGGAAGAGAGAGGGAAATAAACCATAAGAGACTCTTTATTTTTAAAAAGATTTTGTTTGATAGAGAGAGAGAAAGAGCGAGAGAGAGCATGAATAAGAGGGATCCCAATGCGGGGCTTGATCCCAGGACCTTGGAATCATGACCTGAGCCAAAGGAAAATGCTTAACTGACTAAGCCACCCAGGCACCTCTAAACTGTAAAATACTTAGTGATAGGGAACAAACTGAGGGTTGATGGAGGGAGGTAGATGGGGGATGGGCTAGATTGGTGATGGGGATTAAGGAGGGCACTTGTGATGAGTATTGGCTGTTATATGTAAGTGATGAATCACTGGATTCTACTCCTGAAACCAGTATTGAACTGTATGTTAACTAAATAGAATTTAAATAATAAAAAAAAGAGCTGTTCCTCTTAATCTTCATCCTGCATGAGAATCACTCTGATAGAGTTTCAAAAATACATCCCTGGGCTTCAACCCAGAAACTCTGATTAAGCTCATCCACTGTGTAGCTTGGGTGTTGGTATTTTTTTTTAGAAGGTCTTCAGATAATTTTGTTGTGCAGACAGAGGGGAAAGATAGAACCATAAGTATAACTCTTCTCTAAGTTCATTTTTTTGCTCTTACTGGCAAAGGAACAGGGCTGCCCTTTGCCCTCAAATCTGAGAGCAGTTTGCTCCCTTCCAGCATTTTTGGGCCTGAAATCCTTGCTCCTGTCCAAGGACCACTCAAAGTTAACAGTGTACCTGTGTTTGTGGCCTTGAGAAACCTGGCCAGGAAAGAATTTACATTTTTACCTTTCACTGAAAAGAATGTAGTATGTGATCATGGGCAGATGCTTCAAAGCTGATAAAATGATTTAGAATCCATCACTCCAGTTCAGTGTTCTTTGGGAGTAGCAAGGAGGGTGTAAGTGGGGGAGTGGTGGTTATGAAGGATTTAAGTGCAATGGGCTTGTCAGGGAACCTGAATTTCCTCCTGTCTAACCACTTTATATGCTGGTTAAGAGAGAAGGCTCTAGAGCCAAAGGCCTGAATGTAAACCCTAGCTCAGGCATTTACTAACTCTGTAGCCCCAAAACTTACTGGGCCTCAGTTTCCTTATCTGTTACATAGGGCCATAGCCCAACCACCTATGATTTTGAGGATTCAAGTAGGTGACCCTGAATAAAGCTGTTAGTACTGTCCTCTACTCAAGCCTTCCTCGCCACCCCTAGACCCCTTCCTCGGGTGAAGCCATATCATCCTTCATCTGTCCTGATTCAATGGACTCTTTTTAGCTCCCATCCACCTCAAATCCATCTGGCACAGGGCCCTACCCTGCTGCCTTCTGGGCTCATTGTACTGATCAGGTTGTTCACCTGTTCCATCATCTTCAATGGCTCTTGGTAGCCCTGATTTCTCTGCCTTCCTTTCCAATCTCCAAAGACAGAGCTGCCCAGACTGGATTTGGCTAAGGATGCACATCCGTATTCTCTCCCACACATTTCACATGCACCACTTCCCCATCCATTGAGCCATTTCTCCTTTTTTTTTTAAATCCCTGCCATGTGCTTTCAACTTTCTAGTATTACCTCCTTTGCTAGAGAGACCCTCTGAGCATAGGACCCTGTCTTTTCCTCTGTAGTCCTGTAAATCTGAGCTCTATAAACCAGGCCTTGTCTCCTCCAGTTAACTTCATTCTTTGACTTCAGCCTGCACTGCTGACTCTTCTGTGAACTCCAGCTTTGCTTATGGTATGCTAATCTATGAACAAAGACTCCCAACTTCAGTGGTTTAACCCTCAATGGGCTTTTTTCACTGGCCACAACCCACATGGGCCTCCATTCGTGAGTGTGGGGTCCCTATGCCCCAGTAGTGAGTGAGGGCTCAGATTCTTCCTTAGGGTGGTTGCCACCTCCTGGGGCCCTTGTGCCCTCCCCTGGGTCCTCCACACTGATCTGAGGTGACAGGACACATAGAAGATTGCTTAGGGCCTGAGCTTGAATGTGCCTACATCACATTCACTCACATTTCTCTGAACTTGGTGCTAGAGGTCCACCTAATTGTGATGGAGGTAGGGGCATGTCATCTGCCTTTGCGTGCAGGTGGCAAAGGAAATGGATATAGCAAATATGCATCAGCTCTGCCACTGTCACTACAACACGGTTTCACAGTTGACATTTCCAGTTGCTTTGCTAAGGCACGTTTGTGACCCTAGACTGTAGTTATTTGGGATGCAGTTATGGTCTGAATGTGTTTCCCCTGCAAATTCATATGTTGAAATCTTAATGCCCAATGTAGTGGTATGAAGAAATGGGGCCTTTGGAAGGTCATTAAGTCATGAAGGTGGAGCCTCATGAATGGAATTAGTACCCTTTAAAAATAGATGCCCCCCCCCCCCCCCCCAAAATAGACCTCACAGAGCTTTGTAGCCTCTCCTACTGTGTGAGGACACAACAAGATGTCTGCAACCATGAGAGGTCTTTCTCCAGACACTGAATCTGCTGGCATCAGGATCCTAGATTTCCAGCCCTGAGAACTGTGAGAAATAAACATCTATTGTTTGTAAGCCCCCAGTCTCAGTTTTCTACTGTAGCAGATTGAACAAACTAAGAAGATGCTTTTTTTAAAAATATTTTATTTATTTATTTGTCAAAGAGAGAGGGAGAGAAAGAGAGCACAAGCAGGAAGAGTGGCAAGTAGAGGGAGAAGCAGGTTCCCTGCTGAGTGGGGATCCTGACACAGCACTTGATTCCAGGACACTGGGATCATGACCTGAGCTGAAGGCAGATGTTTAACTGACTGAGAGACCCAGTCATCCCAAGACAGATGCTACCTTAAAACAGGATTCATTGGTATTTTCTTTTGGGGCAGCATTGTTAAGAAGTGAGATGTGGGGACATCTGGGTGGCTCAGTTGGTTAGGCGGCTGCCTTCGGCTCGGGTCATGATCCCAGCGTCCTGGGATCGAGTCTCACATTGGGCTCCTTGCTCGGCAGGGAGCCTGCTTCTCCCTCTGCCTCTGCCTGCCGCTCTGCCTGCCTGTGCCCATTCGCTCTCTCTCCCTCTCTCTCTGACAAATAAATAAATAAAATCTTAAAAAAAAAAAAAAAAAGAAGTGAGATGTGATCAGCTGTTCTTTGCTTTGGTTCATAGTGACCTTGCTTGGCATTCTCTGAGGACAAGGTGGGTGAGGCCTAGTTATGGCAGAAAGCCCACCTGGCTTGGGCAAGGACACTGGGAGGAAGAAAGAAGATGGATGGAGTGAATGAAGAGCTTTGCATTTTATAAAGCTAAGGGTGCTGGAATCTTTTCAAAATATATTCCCTCCCCACTAAATTCCACAGTTTATTTCTGGATATGTCTTTCTCTTCTGGCTAGTGTGAGAACACAACATGGAGATGTGTTGTAGTTGGACTTGTGTCCCCCCCAACCTCTAATACCTGTGAATATGAACTTAGTTGGAAATAGTGTCTTTGTGGATATAATTGAGTTAAGATGAAGTCATGCTGGAGTGGCATGGTGTCCTAATCCAATGACTGGTGTCATTTTTGAACACAGTCACACAGAGAGGAGAATACCATGTGATGACATAGGCCTAGTCACAAAGAAGGCAGCCCCATGAACACAGAGACAGAGACTACAGGGACACAGCCATGAGCCAAGGAACATGGAGGATTGCCAGCGATACCTGCAGCTATAAGAGGCAGGGAGGATTCTTACCCAGAGCCTTCAGAGGGAGGATGGCTTTGCTGACACCTTGACATCAGGCTTCTAGCTTCCAGAACCGAGAAACAAATTTCTGTTATTGTCAGTCCGCCTTGTTTGTGGTGCTTGGTTAAGGCAACCTCAGGAAACTGACAAGGGAGGTCGTGTCTGTTCTACTCTGCCCCTGAAGCCTGCACAGTGCCCGGTTCATGGTCCTCAAGAGACATCTTCTGAACCATGAAATTTGGGGACCATTTTTAGGGGCAAGGATTTTTCTTGCTCACTTCCTTTTTTGTTTTTGTCAGAGAGCGAGCACAGGCAGACAGAGTGGCAGGCAGAGAGAGAGAGGAGGAAACAGGCTCCCCGCGGAGCAAGAAGCCCGATGTGGGACTCGATCCCAGGACGCTGGGATCATGACCTGAGCCGAAGGCAGCCGCCTAACCAACCCAGCCACCCAGGCGTCCCAATGCTATCCAAATTCTAAGTGTTATTGTATCTTTAGGATTAAAGAGGATTGCTCACTTTCAAGGCCCCCTTGCAGAGACCAGGGCATCACTTGGCTCAGAGGACGGTTCAATCATGAGAAGTCTCTATTGCTTGCTGATTGATGTGGGCTAGGTAATATAAGTGAAGGGGTGTGAAATGATTAGCCTCCTTCTCAGGGTGCCCACAGGTCTAAGACCAGTCTCTTTTGGATGTCTGAGAGAGTGTGGGGTGTGTTAATGGTGACTTTTTATTCTGTATTTCTTCCAACTTTATTGAGGAATAATTGACAATTGTAATTGTAAACATTTATTCTGTATTTTTAATGCTTGGACATCTTTGGGCTTTGTTAACCCTGGAGGGACTGCCCTGCCCAGGGCTAGCTGATTCCTTGAGGTAGTTGGCCTGTGAGTTCACCTGTGTGCAAACCAATCTGCCCACAGCTCAAACCTCAACCACCTGTCTTGTCAGCTTTGCACTCCAGGTCACTCTTCCTTGCCCCTATCAACTCTGGGTCAGGTGCCAGATTGCTACGGACAGCCCCTAGGCCCCAGGGCCCGCTGAAATTATTCACACTAGCCAATCCTATGCCTGCTTACTCTGCACAGCTCCCCACCCCCCAACTCGCTGGTCTGTCCTGTAGAAACCACAGCAAAGTCTCTGGTTCATAGCACTCCCACCCCTTCTGCCTCCTGACTGACCTAGTGCTTCCCCATGTGGCCTTGTGTGGCTTGGTATGAGACTGAGTAAATTTCCTCCTTCCCAACAGTCTATTTCTATGCCTATAGGCTTCACCATGTCTGATGAGAAAACTCCTGGGTACCCACTAAAAAATGGGTTTGGGAACTGCTTGGAACCCAAAGAGGTTGCAGCAGAAGGGAGGGGCTGTGGTGAGGGAGGGGATGTAGGGATGCCAGGGATTGTGTTCTAGAGGACAGGGCAGGGATGAAAGAAGAGAGCCAGAGACTGCTGGGCTACTGGGCATTCTCCAGGCCCAGCCTGGGGTGCAGACCCGCAGGCTGGTTCACAGATGACTGCTGTGAGCCCCTGCTTCTCCATGAGTGGTGAAAAGGACCCTCGTGCACAATAAAGTGTGGGTGGATGGGGGCTGAGGAGCCAGGGTCTCTGTCCATAAGCAGACTTCAGAGAAAAATGTGGAGGCTGACAGATGACTTTAGAGAGGAAAACAGGCCAGGTCTTTAAAGAAGAACAGAAAACCAGTTTAAGCTTCAGAAGTAGCTTGATGTCCAAAGAAATTATTCTTAGGGCACCATGTGCTCTAGAATGGCAACCTGTCCTCCTGTGGGCTCTGAGTCCTCCCTCCTGAGGCCATGATGGAAGGATGGGCCTGACACCCTCAATCAATTCCCTTTTATCTCTCCTCCTCCTGAGGCAGGATAATCCTCTGTTTTGCAGTCTCTCCCCATCTAGCATGAAGCATCCATTGATTTTTGTAGTTATTTCTGCTAGCTGATATAGGTGTTAAAGGAGAATGACCCACAAGTCTGAAGTCGACCTTGAGAGAGCCCTGTCACTTCTGAGAGGGACAACTTTTTGTTGTTTCTTTTTTTAAAGGGCCAGGTCCCATAGTCTACAGTACCCAGGTGTTCTTTGAGGGATACATTGTTATTCTGATTTAATCCTTTTATTCTTTCCTGTCATCCCCCAAATGAAACCCTTTTCCTGGTTGGTTAATCATCTGATGACACCATGACACCACAGATTACTTACAGGCCATTAGGAGAAAAAAGACATGGACATAACAGCAACAAAGGGTCAAATCATAGCATCATGATTCGAAGTAACTATTATTTAGGCATTTGTGCCTCACAAAACCCTTCCACCTCTTCCTACTTCAATATCTACATGGAATCAGAGTTTTACATGTTAGGAATCTGAGCCCCAGAGGGGACGTCATTCATTCATTCATTTGTTTATTCAGCAAACATCCACCAAGCACCCCTATACTAGTCTAAGTTCCAGGGATCCACTGCGACCAAAAGAGATAAACTCTCTGCCTTCCTGGCGTGTATTCAAACCCAAAAATGGGCTTGAATGCAGGTTTCCTGCTCAGTGCAACAGGTGACTTTCTAAGGCTATGTGGAGTGGAGCTTTACCACTTACTAGCTGTGAGATTGTGGGACAATTCCTGAACTTACTTGAGTCTCCATGTACACATTTGTAAAATAGCGATCATGATTGCACCTGCTTCAGGGGTTGCCAGGAAGTTTAGAGAGTATGGAGATTAGATGCCTGGCCCAGAATCTGGGATGCACACACGACAGCTGTCAGGACTGTGCTTCAAAAGTTATGCAGGTCTGGAACGAGGAGAGGTCTCTTCCCTCTTGAGAAAGGGAGGAGAGAAGCTCCTGGGAGTGGGGTTTCCTTGACCTGGGCATTGGGACTAGTTCCTGTTCTTGAGAAACTATCTGTCCTATCTGTTAGAAGGTACTCAACTGAAGCCCAAGTGCTATGTAATGACCTCACTTCTTCACTAGAATTTATTCTAAAGCCTATGAGCTTAAATTAACATATATGGAAAGTCTCAGTAAGATTCATAAAGAAGATAAGCTAAATAATATGTGCAAAAATGCAAATAAATATGAAATTAGGTTCATTTCTTTTGTAAACCTTCCTCTGCAGTGACAAAGAGGAGCTCTGAAATTAGGAGGAGAGTACAGGTTTGAATCCTGGCTCCATTGCTTATAGTAGTGTGCCTCACATAAATGCAGTAAACTGTCCTGACCTTAGTTCTTGTCCATGAGTTGGACAGAACAACTCTTGCATTATGGAGTCTGTGTGTCTTAAGAGAGGTAACACTTGTAAAGCACTTAGCATGGTGCCTGGCCAACAAAAAACGAGCTGAAAAAATAAAATAAATGCATCAAGACTGGTTCCTTCTTGCTTATTCATTTTGGTTATTGCATGGTGGGGAAGAAAGGGCATTGCTCTGGCTTCCCAGAGTCCTGTGTCCAGCCAGGGGTCTGTTTCTCCATCAGATGCTGCCCAGAGGCTAGCTCATTGTGCATTCAGCATTTCTATTGTATTTCTTAGAAAACCAATGTTTCAGAGGTACAGTCTGTGATTCATCAGACTTACACAATTCACAGCACTCATAATAACACATAGCCTTCCCAGTGTCTATCACCCAGCCATCCCATCCCTCCCAAATCCTCCCCTCCAGCAACCCTCAGTTTGTTTCCTGAGATTAAGAGTCTCTTATGGTTTGTCTCCCTCTCTGGTTTCGTCTTGTTTCATTTTTCCCCTCCCTCTCCTTATGATCCTGTCTTGTTTCTCAAATTCCTCATATTGGTGAGATCATATGATAATTGTCTCTCGATTGACTCATTTTGGTTGGCATAATACCTTCTAGTTCCAACCACGTTGTTACAAATGGCAAGATTGTTGGTTTTTTGATGGCTGCATAATATTCCATTGTGTATATACATACACACACACACACACACACATATATATACACACACACATTATACAAATATATATATATTTACATATATCACATCTTCTTTTTCTATTCATCTGTTGATGGACATCTAGGGTCTTTCCATAGTTTGGCTATTATGGACATTGCTGCCATAAACATTCGGGTTCATGTGGCCCTTCTTTTCATTACCTCTGTATCTTTAGGGTAAATACTCAGTGGTGCAATTGTTGGGTCGTAGGGTAGCTCTATTTTCAACTTTTTGAGGAACCTCTATACTGTTTCCCAGAGTGGTTGCACCAGCTTACATTCCCACCAACAGTGTAGGAAGGGTCCCCTTTTTCCGCATCCTCACCAACACCTGTTGTTTCCTGACTTGCTAATTTTAGCCATTCTGACTGGTGTGAAGTGATATCTCACTGTGGTTCTGATTTGCATTTCTCTGATGCTGAGTGATTTTGAGCACTTTTTCATGTGTCTGTTGGCCATCTGGATGTCTTCTTTGCAGAAATATCTGTTCATGTTCTCTGCCCATTTCTTCATTGGGTTATTTGTTCTTTGGGTGTTGAGTTTGAGAGGTTCTTTATAGATTTTTGGATACTAGCCTTATATCTGATATGTCATTTACAAATATCTTCTCCCATTCTTTTGGTTGTCTTTTGGTTTTGTTGACTGAACAAATAATACATTATATGCTTTAAAAAAGGAAAGAGAAGAAAAGAAAAGAAAGGAAAACCAGTGTTGTCACCAGCCTGGGTGTTTGTATCTTTCTTGTAGCTCAGAGGTGATCCTGAAAGCTGCTTCAAGTATTTCTAATGTTCTAGGAAGCCTGCTAGATATATTATGGGTAGGCTAAACAAAGTCTAGGAAATATGACACATTTCTTATCATGTCATCCCTTGGTTTAAAGTCCTCTAAGGCTCTGCATTTCCCTAAGAGTAAACACAGTGTCTTTACAATGTCTGACACAGTCCTCTGTCACATCTCCTTCAGCAACCTCTCTGGGTCATCTACAACACTGTCCTTGGATTCTGTTCAGCTGCATTGAGCCTGGCTGTCCCCCTGAAACTCCAGATACACTTTTCTGTTCTCATCTTTGCTTAGAATGCTCATTTCCCCTGACACCCTGTGGCTCACTGTTCATTCCTTTGACTGGCACTTTCTCCATGAATCCTGTGCTGATGACACTATCTTAAGTTATAGCTTACCCTCCTCATGTTCACCACCTCTCTGCATACTCCATGGATGTTGCTCTTATGTTGTGTTTCTAATAATTCTTATCATATTATAATACACAATATAATTTACTTACTATTTTCTTTTTAAAAGATTTTATTTATTTATTTGACAGAGAGATCACAAGTAGGCAGAGAGGCAGGCAGAGAGAGAGGACGAAGCAGGCTCCTTACTGAGCAGAGATCCTGATGCGGGGCTCGATCCCAGGACCCTGGGATCATGACCTGAGCCAAAGGCAAAGGCTTAACCCATTGAGCCATCCAGATGCCCCTAATTTACTTACTATTTTCTTGTAAATTTGTTTTGATGTTACTTTACCAGTAGAATTGATGTTACTCAAGGACCTGGAATTTTTTTTTTTCCCTTAACATTTTGCTCACTGTCTTATTCCACATACCCCAAACAATGCCTGTCAAAAAGCAGGCACTGACTATATACATGATTTGTTAAATGAATATATAAATAAATATATAAATAGATAAATAAATGAATATATAAATGGGATTCTATTGACTCATTATGAATTTATTTCTTGAAAGGAATTCTTTTTAAAAAATATTTTATTTATTTATTTGACAGAGATTACAAGTAGGCAGAGAGGCAGGCGGGGGGCGGGGGGCAAAGCAGGCTCCCCATTGAGCAGAGAGCCCAATGCGGGGCTCGATCTCAGGACCCTGAGATCATGACCCTAGCTGAAAGCAGAGGCTTAACTCCTGAGCCACCCAGGCACCCTGAAAGAAACTCTTTTTTAAAAGATTTATTTATTTATTTTAGAGAGAGAGAGGGAGAGCATGAGTGGGAAAGACAGGGGGAGAGGGAGAGAGAATCTCAAGGAGACTCTGTGTTTAGTGTAGAGGTCAACCCAGGGCTCAAGCTCACGACCTTGAGATCATGACCTGAGTCTGATGCTCAACAACTGCACAACCCAGACATCCATCTCTTGAAAGAAACTCCTATTGGGAATTTTTAATGTTACATGTGGAAATTAATTATTACTTAATAAACATAGTTTGCTTAATAGACACAATCTTTCAAATAGAACATAGGTGAATATTGGTGAAATCATAAATTCTTGGTGGTGAATATTATAAACAAAAGCATCTTCTAAAAACCCATTTGGGATCTAAAGTTTCTTATAAGTGTGTGAATATGTGCTGTGGGGAGGGTCCAGGGGAATACAGAGTTAGTGCTTTCTGGGCAGAGCTCACTATATTGAGCTCTGCAGTCCCAGTATTGAAAATAGTAGTTGCTCAGTAAATCTCTGTGGATTTGTTTTGACCCGAGCATAAGATGTCCCAAGAAATTTATTTTACTGGAAGTGAGTACTTAAGGGGAAATATTTTTATTATTTCATTAAGTAAGAGAAGACAAGGAGACATAGTATTTATGCCCTGATTATCTCTCCCCTGCCCAACTTGGTATTTATCTCCATGGCGAAACTAGAGGCAATAATTAGAGAATTAAACCTCAATTCCTCAGTCATGCAGTGCACACAATCACTTGCCACTTGGTATTTATTTTCCAGATGAGGTATTTATTTTCCAGATGAAGGGGTTTAATTTATTTTCTTTCTTTCCTTAGGACCCCAGTGGTTGACCTTTCAGTTTGGCTGAAAGGAGCCTCCATTTTCCTTCTCCTCTGGACTTTGCCCATTTTTGGGTAGGTAAAGAAATATTCCAGAGTCTTTGGTGAAATATAATCTTCATCTGCCTCAGACAGCAATAGATGGGGGAGCTCCCATTAGGGAGGGTTCTTTCTCATCCCTGAGACACACCCATCCCTTTGGACTTTCATGATTGCTGCTGCCACAAGGCTGTCTTCAGAAACTGTGGATCTTAATTTCACATGTGTCCAATGTGGATCTAAATCCACTCTTTCATTACCCATCGTACAACTGAGGCAGGCAAGAATGGATAGCAGGGCTCCCAGATCACAGAAATGAATTAACCCCAGACAGCAGTGTACTACTTGGCATTTTGGTTTATAAGATACCTGCTACCTGACACAGCCTTGGGTCTTCCTCAGTCTGTCTACCTGCTTTGCTCTCATCCACACACTTCTTGAGGCGAAGGCCAATTTCTCCCACCTTCTTTCAAATCCATCTAGCTATGTCAAAATATCAGCTAAAAAGTGAACTCAAAAGAAAACTAGATTCCTTCTTTCCTGCCCATCTAAGCCTTGCCTTATAAGGCATGGTTTTGTATACAAGGACTCACCACTTCTGTGATGTCTAAAACTGGGAAAGACTAGATGATTTGGGATGATGTTTTTCTTTCCCATTTATGTGAACTTATTACCTAGTCCCAATTAGTAAGCTCTCCTGAACACAGTATGACAAGCCCAAATTTCGTACAGTGGATACCTTTCTGTGCCTCAGTATCTCATATGCAAAATGGAACTAAATTGGTATTGCATAGGTTGTTTTGAGGACAAAATGTAAAATGCATAAGAAAATGCCAAGCACAGGATGCAAAGTCAATGTACAGAAATCAGTTGCTTTCTTATACACTAACAATGAAAATACAGAAAGGGAAATTAGAGAATTGATTCCCTTTACTATAGCACCAAGAACCATAAGATACCTGGGAATAAACCTAACCAAAGAGGTAAAGGATCTGGACTTGAGGAACTACAGAACACTCATGAAAGAAATCGAAGAAGACACAAAAAGATGGAAGACTATTCCATGCTCATGGATAGGAAAAATAAACATTGTTAAAATGTCTAAAAAATAACACGGAGGGCATGGGGAGATGGAGAGGAGAAGGGAGTTGGGGGAAATTGGAGGGGGAGATGAGCCATGAGAGACTATGGACTTTGAACAATCTGAGGGTTTTGAAGGGTCAGGGGGTGGGAGGTTGGGTGAGCCTGGTGGTGGGTATTATGGAGGGTACATATTGCAGGGAGCACTGGGTGTGGTGCATAAACAATAAATTCTGGTACACTGAAAAGAAATTAAAAAAAATAAAAAATTAAAAAAAATGCCAAGCATATAGTAAATGCTATCCAAATTCTTTTTTTTTTTTAAGATTTAATTTATTTATTTGTCGGAGAGATAGAGAGCACAGGCAGGAACTCAGGTAGAGGCAGAGGGAGAAGCAGGCTCCCCACAGAGCAAGGAGCCTGATGTGGGACTCAATCCCAGAACTCTGGGATCATGGCCTGAGCCGAAGGCAGCCGCTTAAACAACTGAGCCACCCAGGCGTCCCAATGCTATCCAAATTCTAAGTGTTATTGTATCTTTAGGATTAAGTAGAAACAACCCAGATGTAAGCTGGGACTTTGTATGTCCCAGGCTTTGTGAGGAGCTGCATTCAAAGTAACGTATTGATAAAAATAATTCAAGATAATTCAAATCTCTAATCCTGATCTTTAGAAGTTTCCAGAGATAGGCAAGAAGTCAACACCACAAAGATGGAGACCGTGGTTGGCAAACACATTCTGGGATTTAGGTATTCAGACAGCAAATCCCAGAGCCAAGCTGAAGATATGTAATGCTGATGGATGTAATAGAAGGCATGTGCAGAGACCATGTAAATTATACATCTTGAAACAGAGTGAAAATCATAGTAATAGCCAACATTTATTCAATGGTGACTATGTGTCAGATTCTATGCCGAGATCTTTATATGCATTATCTCATTTAATATTCACATCATAATGAGGTAAGTATCATTGATATTCCTTTTTAAAAATGATTTTATTTTATTTGAGAGAGAGAGATAGAGCATGAGCAGGGGAAGAGTCAGAGGGAGTGGGAGAAAGAGACTCTCCACAGAGCAGGGACCCCAACACAGAGCTTGATCCCAGGACCCCAGTGGGACCATGACCTGAGCCAAAGGCATACAGATACTTAACCAACTGAGCCACTCATGTACCCCATACTATAATATTCTTATATTACTAATCTGCCTGTTTTATAAATACATAATCTAAAGCCTAGAGAAGCTAGCTTCCTAAACCAAGGTCACACAGCTTCTAAATGATAGGGCGGGACATTCACGTTGGAAATATGTCTAGGGATGGGTGGTTGGCACAGTTTGTTGAGCATCTGACTCTTGGTTTTGGCTCAGGTCATGATCCTGGGGTCCTGGGATCAAGCCCTGCATGTGGTGTAGAGTCAGCTTGGACCCTCCTCTCTGACCCTCCTCTCTGCCCTCTCTCTCTCAAATAAATAAATAAATCTTTAAAAAATAATAAGAAAATATGTCTGTCTGATTTAGGAACCAAACTGCACAATGAAGAGTCAAGTCATTATAGCACCAATCAGAAGCCAAACTCAAAGGGCTGAAGCTGAAAGGTGTCAGAAATGGAAGTATCAATTCACAGAGAGCAAAGTGCGGAATGGTTCTTGAAGATGCTGAACAACATCTGTGAATTTTCTCCTTTCATAGACGTTTTGACATCCTCTTTGGATGTAATGTTGACCTTCAAAGCAGCAATTCTCCATGCAGTGGCTGGGGAAAAGTTTTTATAAATCATGACATTTCTTTTGTTTGTTTCCTTCATTTATTCTACAGACACTTAACCTATGTGCTAGGTGTGCTAGGATCCAATTTTGTGCGGGGATTATAGATTTAAACAGAGTCCCTATCACTAAGGAGCTCACAGTCTGGTGTAGGAGACCAACATTTACAAAATGTAGGTTTTTTAAAAAAGATTTATTTATTTATTTCAGCAAAGCAGGGGAGGAACAGAGGCAGAGGGAGAGAGAGAATCTCGAGCAGACTCCCCGCTGAACATGGAGCCTAATGCAGGGCTCAAGCTCATGACCCTGAGATCATGACCTGAGCTGAAACCAAGAGTTAGATGCTCAACTGACTGAGCCACCCAGGTACCCCACAAAATGAGTTCTTTATGAGAATGAAAGCTTGGTCTACTTGAGGGAGTAAAAGATGACTTTCTGGATGAGGTGACCATTGAGATGGTTCTTAGAAAAGAAGAGGAATTTTTCCAGTGCCTAAGGGGTAGAGAGGGAAGAATTCCAGGCACAGAAAATTGCTCTTCTTATTATTCTTTTCCCAACACAAGCTGTTATCTTCCATCCACTTCAAAATGCTTGGATATTTGCTAAAAATGTTTCTTGCCAGAGGCATTGTAGATTTGCAAAGAACAGCATTGATTGATTGGGTCTCAGGTTCTCTGCAATCAGGAAAAGTGTGGCATTGATAATATTTTATTCAGACTTCCAAAACACATGCAAACCACATGCTCCCTCTCCCCAGCTCCAACCCCTGTGGGGAGGCAGCCTGATCCTCATATTTCCCTGACTTGCTTTTTGCCTTGGGAATCTAGGATTCAGTAGGTGACTTTGCTTTTCTGACATACTCATCCATGAGCTACTTTTTCTGTCTATTCCAGCTGATGCCCTTCTCGACTTTGGCAGGTGTCCAAGCCTCATTGTTTTCCCTGCATGGGAAGGCTGAGCATTGCTCTGTAAATTATGCACTAGCCCTACAATGTTTGGGGAGCCTGTGGACACATTTTGTCTATATGGAGGTAAATTATTTAGCAATGGTGGCGTAAATGATTCAGAGGTGATGGTGTGAAGCATGGCTTTGGAGCAGACTGTCTTGGGAAATGTGATTGACCCTGGCATGCAGTGGACACAGCTTCCAGGCAGAGCTGGGCACATTTTATCTGTTCTCTGACTCTTGTGGGTTTGATGCCCTGGCCTGTCTTCAGACAGTGTTCCACATTCATAATCATTACACTTTAAAATCTATGATTTCACTTGGTGCATGCCTCACCTCTGCAGGTGCAGAGGTTTAAAATAATGTGGTCTAGTGAAACAAGCTGTGTCTGGACAGACTTGAGTGTGTGTCCTGCAGTTTTCTCTCCTGTAACTTGGGGGTAATAAAAGCAATTGTGAATGGACCATCTTTCCATTTGAATATTTAATGGCACTCACACAACCTAGCCAGACTCTTCACTCTTCTACCCTCCCCGCTCACTGGAGCATTGCTCCCAACTGGGGATGTGAGACCTTCCCTCCTCAGTTACTTAGGACTAAGTCCTAAAAGTCATATTTGATTTGCCTCTCTTCTGCAGCCCCTTGGTTAATTTATTTACTAGTCCTATCTGTTCTATCTCAGAAATGCATACCCAGTGGGGTTATTCTCACCAGCCATGCTGCCAGCCCCCAAATGAAGCCTCCATTCATTCAGGTGTGTACTGGGAAGCCTCCTCATTTTTCTGCCTGCCATCATGACTCCATCCCCATGTCACTTCCACCCAGCAGGCAGGAAGTTCTTTCAGAACTAAAAGAAGGAAATCCTGCCATTTGTGATGACATGGATGAATCTCAAGGTCATTAGTGAAGTGAAATTAGCCTGCCACAGAAGGACAAATACTTCACGATTTCACTTATTCAAGGTGCCTAATATAGTCAAACTCATGCAAGTGAAGAGTGGAAATGTGATTTCCAGGGGCTTGGAAGGGAATATATGAATTACTAATTAAAAGGTATAAAGTTTCACTTGCGAAGGTTAAGTAGGTGCTAGACATCTACTCTATAACATTGTGTATATAGATAGCAATACTGTACTGTGTGTCTAAAAGTCTATTAAGAGAGTAAATCTCATGTTAAATCTTCTTACCAAAATTAAAAAAAAACTAAATAAATTAGACATTATCACTCCCCTGCTAAATAACACTTTGATGGTATCCCATTATCTTTTTTTAAAATTTAGATTCAGTTAGCTAATATATAGTACTTCATTAGTTTCAGATGTAGTTCAATAATTTGTAAGTTGCGCATAACACCCAGTGCTCATCACATCACTTGCCTTCCTCAAAGCCCATGACCCATATACTCCATCCCCGCATCCACTTCTCTCCATCAAACCTCAGTTTGTTTCTTAGAGTTAAGAGTCTCTCATAGTTTTTCTCCCTCTCTGATGACTTCCCATTCAGTTTTCCTTCCCTTTCCTTCCTTTCCCCTTCCTCTGCCTTGTTTCTTGTATTCCACATATGAGTGAAACCATATGATAATTGTCTTTCCTGATTGATCTATTTTGTTCACCATAATACCCTCCAGTTCTATCCATGTCAATGTAAATGGTAAATATTCATCCTTTATGATGGCTGGGTAATATTCCAATATGTATATATACCACTTCTTTATCCATTCATCTGTAGATGGATATCTTGGCCTTTTCCACAGTTTGGCTATTGTGGACATTGCTGCTATAAACATTGGGATGTAGGTTGCCCTTTTGTATCATTGTGCTGTTGTATCTTTGGGTTAAATACTTACTAGTGCGATTGCTTTCCATTACCTATAGTTTCTACATGGCTTGGCTTGGGTATGCTTTTCCCTCCTCAACATTGATGACACTGGCCATGGGATTCTAGAACCTTTAAAACACGTTCTTACTTGAGGACTTTTGCTTTTGTTGGCTCTTCTGCCTGGACTTAGCCTCCTTGGGCTTGGTTGGCTCCATTTCAACATTCTGGTGAAATGTTAACTCCTGATGGGGCTTCCCTGACAACCCATCAATGCTGTAGCTGCTTTATCTTCTTCATGTTGCTCATCCTTACCTTCAGTGAGGATACTGAGTTGCCCACTGGCTTACTGCCATCCCCTCCACTAGGAAGGGTGTTCTTTGAAGGAACAAACCTTGTTGTCTTATTCAATGTGGTTGGCTTATCAGATAAAACACAAGACATCTAGTTAAATCTGAAATTCAGATAAACAATGAATACATTTTCATTATAAAAACTAATAGCACACAAACATACTTAGACAGAAAAACGTTTTGTTCTCATATTATTGTTTGCTAAATATGCTAGTCCTGGGCCCAGGGCCTGTCCAAGGGCCAGCACCTTCATACATTTTTTGTTGAAAGAAAAAATAAAAAGAAGAAAGCAATAGTAAGAAAAATAGCCATAAAACAAAGCCTGCAGACTGAATTCCTTGTATCTTTTGCCTTTGTGTTCCTAACACCTTGTCAATGCTTGACCTATGATAGGTACAAAGTAAGAATGTGCTAAGTAAATGGGAAGGAATGGGATGTCAAGGAGTCCTTTATGTCAGATGGGCAGTTTCATCTTGCCGTTGGAGAAATAGGAGCATAGAGCAGGAGCCTTTTCCAGTCAAGTGAGGGTGATTTTAGCTGAATAAAGCTGAAAGCAGCTTCTGGAAGGGGGCTTACATTAAAAAACAAAAAACAAACAAACAAAACAACAACAACAAAAACTTCTTGCCTCACTCGTAAAAGATGTGTAATGATGGTCTAGGCCCTGGGGGATGGGATGGGATGGGATGGTGACTTGGAGACCAGGCTCTAATCTTTCTTTTCCACAAGCCTCTAGAACCACTTATAACTTCAAATTCACTGCATGGTTCTAAGATGGCTTCTAGAAAAGCCAGTGGATGGAAGCTGGTCATTGTGTCCACATTCTAGGCAGGCAGCTGGCACGAGCAGGCGAGGACAAAAGATCGCTCACCCCATCCCTCTAAGAAACCTTCCTGCAAGTCTCTCATAAATAACTTCTTGTGTCTCATTGGTCAGCACTTTATCGCATGACCACTCCCAGCTGATTCCAGGTGGTCATATGTACTTTGCTAAAAAGGAGGTATATCCTTTTTTAAAAAAGATTTTATTTATTTGACAGAGAGAGATCACAAGTAGGCAGAGCACCAGGCAGAGAGAGAGGGAAGCGAGCTCCCCACCAAGCAGAAAGCCCAGTGCAGGGCTTGATCCCAGCTTGATCCCAGGACCCTGAGATCATGACCTGAGCAGAAGGCAGAGGCTTAACCCATTGATCCACAGAGGCCCCCAGGGTGGTCTGTTCTTAAGAGAAGAGAAGAATGATGCAGGGGAGCAATGAACAGCCTCTGCCATAGGTAGAGAGAGGCAGACAGATTCCCAGTGTGTCCTCAGTCTGCTGTACCATGTGCTACTCATATAGCCTTACAAGTGTGGAAACAGAGCTGGACTGAGACTCTTGTCCATGTGACCCAGAGACCCTCAGATCCTTTGGCTACTGGGCCTTCTGTAGCATTGACCAATGCTTGAATGGTGGGGGTCAGAGCCTGGAGTGTGGACCTTTGTGTTAATCTGAGACCATCTGTATTGAAGAGATCACAGTGTATTCATAGTCTAAAGGACACTGTGGAGACCCAGAAGTGGTTTATACTGCTGGAATTAAAATACAGAGACAGAACTAGGGATGAGATGGTGATAGGGAGTCAGACAAAAGTCAAAGAGTGTCTGATCCATTGTTCCAGGATCCCAATAAATCTGAACATACTGAAGTAAGAGTAGGAGCATGAGGCAGAACTGAACAGGAATTAAATGGCCTATACTTGAGTCCAAGAGAAAAACAAGATAGACTGATGTGATTCAATACCAGCAGGATAAAGAACCACTGAGGTCATTGGTAGAAATGACCCATGCTGGAGTAGGGAGATACTTTGTTCATGCCCTATTGTCAATAGGAGCACAGAACTGAGGTGATGGAGGTGAAAGCCATGCTCCATTGTGCACAAATTAGACCACACCTGGATTTTGGCTTTTGGTTCTGGGCTTTCCACTTCAAAGGAAAATGACAGACCAGAGTTTTAAAAGAAGAGCTACCAACCCTGACTGTCTGCTTAACATTTTTATCAATCACTTGGGTCATGCCTGTTTATCAAATTTCCGGATTACTGTAGTTTGACAGGCAGCAAATACAGTGACTGACAGAATCCGTCAAGAAGAATGATGAGGCAAAGTCAACCTATGAAATTGAAAATTGATTAAGGTAAAGTTCTGAATTTTGGTCAATCAATTGGTCAAGGGGATGAAGGAGACAGGGCGCATTAAGGTACCATTGTGTGTGTGTGTGGTATGTTTGCACGTGTGTGTGCATGTGTGCAAGTGTCACTAAGTGGTGAACTGCCAAGAGGCCTCTGCCTGGGACTGACCTTCATGACTTTTCCCCAGCCCAGGAGTTTGACCTCAGCTTTGGGGAATCATATGCTCCAAATGTTCCAGAGCCTACTGACCTTGAGGAGAACAACTCATGCTAACAATGCTTAAAGAAGACCAAGGGATAATAAAAACTGATGCCAAATGTACTAATCTTTAATATCAAATATAATTTTTCTTTCAGGAAAACAACATGGGCAACTAAATACAGCTCCTAAGTCCTTATGAGGGAGATAGAATGGAAAAAGGGATGTGAGTAGTGTGATTTGAACACTCAGTGATGTCATGTTGAAAGAGCCTAATGAGTGCTTCTTTCTAATGTGGACATTCCCACACTGGAAACATCTAGATAACCCCTAGATATATCAGTTTGCAAGCGACTTTTATAGGCCTTGGAAATCATTTTGTCTCTCTAAGATGATTTTGTGACTTCTGTTTTGTTCTTTTACTTACTGATATTTTCTATAGCTTTTAGGAAACAACCTTATTTACTTTTTCCTCTAGAGCTGGGGTGCATCAGCTTGCCCTTTCCTTTGCTCTGAGGTTCCAGGGTGGCATGGAAAGAGGGGGTGACCCAGAAGAATTAAGCTTATTAATACTTCATCACTGGTTACCCCTAGAAAGCTCAAAGTCACTGTCCCCCAGGCATTTCTCTGGAGGAAAGGAACATTCCTTGCTCTCCAAATCTGCTATCCTTTAAGGGTAGGCCACCAGATACCCTTAATCAGTGTTCTGCACTGGTCTAGCCTCCTAGGTAAAAATGCAAACTATCCCAATGCACTGGCTTTGACTCTTCCCCATGCCCACCTTTCCCAGTGGATGACCATATGCATTCATTTACATTTCCAAATGTATTCCTCCTTCCATCCTCTATTAATTGATGTTCTTGTCACATATCCCCTAGGAACTCATTGTATCAGTTAAGATCTCAGTGAGAAACAGATGGCACACTCACATTGGGGTAATTTGAGAAGAATTTTATAAAAGACTATTTACAAAGCTGAAAGCAGGGTTTAGGGAAAGCACAAAGTCTAATAAGACAGGGCTAAGAAATCTATTTGCCATTGTAAGACTGAAGTTATGGGGAGAAGGGAAAGAGGATCAGGAGTCAGGGGGCCTGTGTGGAATGAAGCTCACAGCAGGACCTCTTACCTTGGACATAACCAGCATGGCAGTCCCATAGCAGTGGTAATAAATGCTACACTCCTGATTCCCTCTCTCCTTTCAAACTCCTATCGTTGTGCAACACTAGCCAGTTGAAAGTCAGTGGGCAAAGGAGCCCATTGGTATTGTCTAAGAAGTTCAGCTTCTGATGGTACGGTAGAGTGGATAAAGGTAGAGGATGGTTTCAAGGGGGGCAACCAGAAGAATCCAGTAAAACCACTGAAGGTTAGACTTTGTGGTCAACATCTTTATCTTCTTGCTGTCTCACCTTCATATAGTAGGTTTGTAGCAGTTCACTTGATTATGAGTTTCTCTCAGTAAGAGACTGACCTTTGACTCTTACATTTTGCATCTAGCACAGTCCTCAAAAGATGATTCATAGATGTTTATGGGATCTTTGGTGAGTGAGTAAATGAATGAATGAATGAATGAATGAATGAATAGAATGAAGTGATCTCAATGTGAATATGTCCTTATTTTTTGCTCACTATAGTACTCTCTGCAGGCAGCCACTTCCCTGTCTCACCTGTGGGCCCCTAGGACCAGTTCCTGTTACTGAATTTCTATATCACTCTCCTGTACCTAGACTGACCTTCTAATGAGGTGTTGGGAGGCTTTCCTTCATCAAAGGAGTGTCGTCAAGGAGCTCTTGTGTGGGGCACAGATTCTGTTTTTGGGATGCCTCACTTTCCAGCAGACACAACTTCTGCAACAGGTACTTAGTTCTTGTCCTTCTTCAAGGTTCCTGGAAGAAATAATCTCTGTTCACTTTAGGCAGATGGGATCACTTTCTCCCTGATATACTCCCATTAGATGAACTGTTAAACATCCTGTTTTTCATTTGTTATATTCTAGGCTCTGTACTAAGACCTGAGAATATTCAGGTGGATAAGAGATAGTTGGACACAAGGGACAAAGAATAGCAGTCTAGAGGGAGAGAAGACAAATAATAGGTAATTATTATAAGTGTGATAAGTGGTATGTCGTAGGAAAATCAGACCGTGTGGAAACAGAGATGAGAAGAATTTAACCTAACCTGGAGGTTCAAGGAATTCTTTTTGTGGGGGGGGGGTACCTGATCTTGTAGGATAAGAAAGAACTAAGCAGTGGAAAATGAGAAACATATCCCAAGCCAAGTGAAGAGATGAGAGAAGGCTGACATAGCATGGCCAAATCTGTATTTGAACAAATATGTATGAGCAAAATTGTATTTTACTGCTAAAAGCTGAGGCATGGTGGGCTGAGGTACTTCAGGTACTTCAAGGAGCAGATAGGAGATAGGATGAGGAAACCTTCATAGGCTAAGCTTAGCAGTCATCTGGAGTGTGACAGGGGTGAGTGAGTGAAGCATTTACTTCAGATGGCAAATTTAAAGAGGGTTTAACTATGGAGTATTATGCCTCCATCAGAAAGGATGAATAACCAACTTTTGTATCAACATGGATGGGACTGGGGGAGATTATGCTGAGTGAAATAAGTCAAGTAGAGAGAATCAATTATCATGTGGTTTCACTTACTTGTGGAACATAAGGAATAACATGGAGGACATTGGGAGATGGAGAGGAGAAATGAGTCGGGGGAAACTGGAGGGGGAGACAAACCATGAGAGACTGTGGACTCTGAGAAACAAACTGAGCATTTTGGTGGGGAGGGGGTGGGGGTTGGGTGAGCCTGGTGGTGGGTATTATGGAGGGCACGTGTTGCATGGAGCACTGGGTGTGTTGCATAAACAATGAATTCTGGAACACTGAAAGGAAATTTAAAAAATAAAAATTAAAAAAACCTCAATAATCAAGATAAAAATATCAAAATTTTAAATAGTGATGGGTTAGTTTTACTATTTTTTTCCTTTTGCCTCAGGCTCCAATATGGCTCAGCATGGCACTGTTATTGATCTTATGTTTATTGCATTAAAATATTACTTATTTCTTCAATAATCATTGCTGGGACAACTCTATATCCATATACAAAAGAATGAAGCTGGACCCCTACTCACACAATATACAAACCTTAGCTGCAAGTATGTCATAATCCTAAATGTAAGGACTAAAACTATAAAACTCCCAGTAGGAAACACCAGAATTAGTCTTCATGATCTTGGATTAAGCAATGATTTCATATACATGACACCAAAACCACAAGCAATACAAGAAAAGATTGTTAAGTGGGACTTGAGACTGTTGTGATTTTAAGGATACCATCAAGAAAGGAAAAGGATAACTCAAAGACAGGGAGAAAACATGTGCAAGTTATATACTTGATAAGGGACTTGTATCTAGAATATGTAAGAAACACTTCCAATTCAATGATAAAAGGACAACTCTAAATTAAAAACAGGGCAAATGATTTCTGTAGACATTTCTGCAAAGAGGATTTATGAATGGCTAATAATCACATGAAATGATGCTCAGCATCCTTATCCATTTGTGAAATGGAAATCAAAACCACAATGAGGTAGTACTTCATACTCCCTAGAATGACTGTAGTAAAAAGGAGCATTACAAATATTGGTGGGGATGTGGGAAAAGTGCAACCATTCTATGTTGCTGTGGTAATGTAAAATGGTATGGCTACTTTGGAAAACAGTTTGGCAACTCCTCAGAAAGTCAAGCATAGAGATATTATTTGATCCAGCAATTCTATTCCTAGGTATTTTCGCAAGAGAAATGAAAACACATGTCCACAAAAAAACTTGTAAATGAATTTTGACAGCAGTATTTGTTGTAGCCAAAAGATAGAAACCACCCCTTGGATATCCATCAGCTGACAAAAGGATCAATAAAATGTGTCCCATCCATACAATGGAATAACATGTGACCATGAAAAAAGGAAGGAATTACTGATCCATGCTGCAACACAGATGACCCTTGGAAAGATACCATGTGAAGGAGGCCAGTCACCAAAGATCACATGTTCTGTGATTCCATTTCTATGAAATGTCTAGAATATGCAAATAAGTAGAGATTATTGATTGTTTAGGTCTGGAGTGAGTGGCAAGGATGCTGGAGAGTGATTGTTAACAGAGACAAGTCCACTTTTAGGGATTGTAAAGCTGTTCTAAAATTAGAATACGATGGTAATGGTTGCAAAATATACCAAACCACTGAATTATGTACTTCAAATAGCGTGGCACCTGGGTGGATCAGTAGGCTAAGTGTCTGCCTTTGGCTCAGGTCATGATTCCAGTGTCCTGGGATCAAGTCCCGAATTGGGCTCCCTGCTCCACAGGGAGCCCGCTTCTCCCTATGCCTGTCACTCCTCCTGCTTCGGTGTGCTCTCTCTGACAAATAAATAAATAAAATCTTTAAGAAAAGCAAATAGACAAAAATTTTTTGTTTATAAAATGGTATTGCAATAAAGTTGTTTATATATTATTTATCTTGATTTCTGAGTGTTTTGGCACCCCCTTAAGTTTTGTCCCTGGGGAAAGTGTCTCACTTGCCTCACCCTTGTGCAGATCTCAGGAGTTAGAGTTCATCCTGTGGACTGTAGAAAACCTTTGTAGGGTTTAAAGCAGGGGAAGGCCAGGTTTGCCTTTGGGCACATGTCTTTGCTGCAGGGTGGAGGATGGCTAGAGGTGGGCAATGGCAGAGGCAGGGTCTCCGGCTGGGGGGCAGTTGTGACTTCTTCCCTAATGCATGGACACGGCACAGAAAATGTGTATGGATAACTGGTTAGGAGGGGAAATTGATGAGCTTGGTTGGGAAGGAGAAATCTCAGATCACTCTTAGGCTTCTGGGTGGGTGACTTGGTGTATCTCAGTACACTGACTAAGGGATATATATGAGATGATAACTTCAGTGTTGAGCTTGGTTGAGTCTTGGGCTCCTTGTGAAGTGTCCAGGAGATTATAAAACACCAGCTCATTATTATATTGTATCATCCCCCTGCTTAAACCTTTATGGCAGTTTACTGCTTGTAGGATAAATCCTGGTTACCAGTGGTGGCCTACCAGGCCCTCATGGACCTCTTCCACCTCTCACTCCAGCTTCATCTCATTCGATCTCCCTCTCACTCCCTCAGTTCAGCCCCTCAGACCTTCTTTCTGCTCCTGGAATATGCCAAAGAATGTCCTTTCTCTGGGGCCCAAAACTCAATTCTTCTGCCTGGACTCTTCTTCCTTTAATGTCCTTCCTTTCTGTACTTTGAAGGATGCTAAGATTACACAGGGCCCAGTCAGACAACCCAGGATATCTCTCTATCTAAAGATCAGCTGATTAGTAGCCCTAATTCCATCTTTGACCTTATTCTTCCTTAACACATGCCCCAACACGTTCACAGTTCTGGGGGTTAAGAATGTGGACATCTGGGGGGCCTGGGTGGCTCAGTGGGTTAAAACCTTTGCCTTCAGCTCAGGTCATGATCCTAGGGTCCTGGGATCGAGCCCCACATTGGGCTCTCTGCTCAGCGGGGAGCCTGCTTCCCTCTCTCTCTCTGCCTGCCTCTCTGCCTACTTGTGATCTCTGTCTGACTTGTGATCTCTGTCTGTGAAATAAATTTAAAAATATTAAAAAAAAAAAGAATGTGGACATCTTTGGGGGGCCAGTACTTTGCTTTCCACACCCAGCTTCCATCCTTCACTAGACTTTTATAATTTTCATTACCTTTTTCACTCATCTGGTTTTCTTACCTAGCAGAATGAAATATCATGGGAATCTTCAGCCTGTTGACATAGGTAAAATCTTGATGGTAGGTGGGAATGTGGAAAATAATGCTTCTCAAGCATGTCTGTCCATCAGAAGTTGTTCACTTGTTCACACACTCAACAATGTTTATGAGTCATCTCCTTAGTACCAGACCAGTGAGCAAGAAGGACTGTAGATGCCTCTTTCCCAGACCTTACATCTTTGTAGGGTGTCAGATAATATAGATGCTGGGGCCTCATCCGACACCCTAGCCACTTTGAAGAAGGATGACTAATCACTAAATGGCAAGTTAGAATCATTCAAATCTATTTTTTTTCCCTGTGAATTTGACCATCCTTCCAGAGCAAGAGATTGTTTGGGGGAAGAGTGCTTCTAAAGCCATCTGTGGTGGAGGACAAATTGCTTTTTAATTTCCAGTCCATTGTAGGCTGATATTCTTGTACAATACAAAAAGTAAAAGCAAAATACTTAGAGAAAAAGTTGGCTGGTTGTCATGGCAGTGTTAAATGCCTGTAAAAGTTGCTAAACTTAGTATAGTTTCCATGCTAACCTTGTCATAGGCAGATGACAAACGTTTCTCAGTGGGCCCCATCCTGGGCGTCTCTGACTTAGTCTCAGTTTTTTATCTGTAAAATGGGAAATCCTTTTATATAGAGAGGGTTATTATGAGGAGTTGATTAGATAATGCAAATCACCGAGGTATTTGATGGTAGTTATTAAGGTCCACTTAGTAAGTAGTAGTTATTAATGTCCATGGTTATTATGCTTTAATATTTCTTAATAACACTGTAATATTCAATTTTTGATGTCATAAAAACCAAATTGGAGTTCCTCTGATTCTTTAGTAGAAAGAGGCATCTTGCTAGCTCATCATAAAAATAATGTAGATTTTGTGTATCTGTGCTTGGGATTTGTTTTTCTCTATAGACAACAATGTAGACAAAACTTGCCTTTGAATACTGTTGATGAATAATAATCATTGAGAAACCCCATTTGCTTCTTAAACACCAGCCAGATGTTACCCTTCCCCACTGCAAACTGTGCCTACCCTCGGGCCCATTAGACAAAATGCTGGCTGTCACCAACTGACAAGGTCTGGGGATTGGCTCTTTTTAAATAGCCACAAGGTCATGGGGATTAAACGTTCTCCAGGGAGTCACAGGAAAAGTAGAATGTCAGCATCGTCTTTTTTTCCTTGAAGATGGCTCAGTGACATTTTCAGAAAGGAGGGACTGCTACTACCTGTCAGCACAGAATGGGGAACACAAGGTTAGATGCAAAGCAAGAAGGTTACTTACCACCTGGAGATTGGCGATGCTACCAGTGTAGCCTCATTCTGAGAAGCAGGGCTAGCTGAGAGAGCAAGGAAACTCTTTCAAGGGCTGGAAAAAGGAGACAGTGGCTAATAATGAGAAGCAATCTGGCAAAGGGAGAGAGCTAGCGCTTTGGGGATCAATGGTTCTGGGTCTGACTCCCAGACCTGGTGCTTGCTGATCTTGTGACCTCAGGCTCATGACATTGCACCTCTGACCATGGAACCTCCCTTAGAGGATTGTCTTGAATGTTAGTGATATTGTGCATTAGTGCCTGGGACATAGTAAGTGACTGGGGAGTTTAGCTGTGCTGATCCTGTCTCCATCACCCAAGCTACAGTCAGCAAAAATTCTTGTAGCCCCCTTTCTCAGTTTGTCATCTTTTTAAACTTTTGTACATGAATGACTCTAGTTAATGTTCATACATTACAGATGCCAGCTGTTCCCTCAACCACGCACATTGGATGTTATCTCTCTAAGTCTATCTAGATACAAAAATTGGGATCCTTCACAAAAAATGTGTGTGAGCATGTGTATGAGTACAAGCGAGTATGTGAATGAGTGTAGGCATGCTGTGTGTGTGTGTGCATCTGGGAGTTTTTACTAAATGTCTGTAGCATCACTGAGTAAGGGTCTTATTGTACTGTGCTTCTTAGTCTACAAAAGACCTTGTATTGGATGTTTTGTCTCAAGAGTTTCCATCAGAATGAGACAAAATCAGAAAGCTCAAGCCTTTCTTTGAGAAGAAAAATGTGAAATGAAAATCATGTTTATTTCCTTAACTGAATGGGAGAATGGACAGAGAATTTTGCAGAGAGAGAACACAATTAGTAGATTTAAAAGTACTCATTTATGGAGGAGCAGTGCTCTAAGTTACCTTTCCTTGTGGCAATCCAAAAATGGAAAAATCAAAAATATTTATGACCCAGTGAGTTAATTAAAGGACATTGTCAGCTGGCTAATCAGCCTGTGGCAAAGGTGTCAGGTAAAATTAAATTTGCCTGTGCTCTGTGCTCTATCACATGTTTGAGATCAGATAAGAACTCTCTGAACTCAGGGAGATGTCAGTTTAAATGAAAAATTAACAGAGGTTATCTTAGCTGGCCAGGATCTAACCTGGTAATGCTGAGGACTATGATACTACCAGTGTTTGTGAATCCTGTTCTGCAGAGTTGGAGTCATTGGTACATCTATTGAAGAAACCACTATATTCTAAAAAATCTGAGATACTACTAACTGTAAGACACACTTAAGATAACCTATGTTAATGCTTCTCCTTATCTCTAAGAAAGAAAGAAAAAAACCCTAAATTGTCAACTACTATTAACACCCCATCAGTTGTAAGGTGAATCCTGACTGCAAAGGTATTAAAGCATGGAAAAAAATGTGCATCTTAGAGTGTATAAACTACCATAGTGGTCATTGACAAATTGTTGTTGAATAGTTAAGCTGTGCAAAGACTTCACCAAGCCTATTTTACTTCAGGCCCACTATACGTTTTGTAGATTTCACTTTGGTCCGTAAGGTCTTTCTCTCACCTTGCTTCAGGCTGCCAGCAGATAGAAGCACTGACTCTTCCAATCTCATTTATTGAATTCTCATCACCTCTGGGACTCCCCCTCTCCCTCTGTATTCAAGGTGAAGCCTCAATCAGGAGATTTTCCTGCTAGGTTTTCTGTGGGGGAACTCTAAATTCTTTATCTCTTTATTAAGTAGAGCAAGTTCTTCTTCCTAGGTTGTGTCCCTGGATTTACAGAGCCAAGACACTTGGGAGTTTAACAAAGCAAAGTTCCCACAACTGGAAAAATCTATCTTTTTTAGAAGGCAGAAGACCAAGCATCTATTTTTAGTTATACTTGCTCCTTGGGGCCTCACCCCTTAGCTGAAATACCTTGTCCACTATTACTTCTAAAACAAAAATGCATCATCTTTCACAAGGGAGAGTCTTATAATATCTGCTAATTATAATAGCTTATAGTCTTATAATAGCTGACATTTTTCCAATGTCATTGTCTCTGTGTATAATGCAGTGTGTATATGTATGTGCAACTGATTAATGAGAGACAGTCTATGATGTATGAGGCAGGGCACCTTTCCTGTATGGAGAGGCTTCTACCTGAGGGGTGAAATCATCGCTTGTTTCCATCTTCTCTGCTAAAACAAGTAGGTGAAGCTTGCCTGGGAGATAGAAACTGCGCTAGGGTGGGAGATCCTTTGGTCAGGTAGAAGATTCACATTTGGGTAATTTTTGGCTGTCCATGATACTTTAATTGGTACCAGCAGTGGCTGATATGAATTGAACACTATCTGTGTGTGAGGCCCTGTGTGATGGAGATAGAAGTTACTATAACTCACACGCCACATACCAGAAATGGAGGTTCAAGTTTATTAGTAACTTGCTCAAGGCCGCACAGTACGTTGGAGAACATTAAAGATGACAATGGTGTTAATTTTGGTTCCCTCATAACAGAGTCTATGCAGTTAAGAAAGCATGGGTCTCGGGGCACCTGGGTGGCTCAGTTGGTTAAGCATCTGACTCTTGTTTTTGGCTCAGGTCACGATCTTGGGGTTGTGGGATCCAGCCCCCTTGTTAGGCTCTGTGCTGCGCCTGGAAACTGCTCAGGATTCTCTCTCTCCCTCTGCCCCTACCCATCCCCCTGCTGTAAAAAAAAAAAAAAAAAAAGGTGCGGTGTCTGGGTAGCTCAGTCATTAAGCATCTGCCTTTGGCTCAGGTCATGATCCTGGGGTCCTGGGATTGAGCCCACATCAGGCTCCCTGCTCTGCGGGAAGTCTTCTCTCTCTCCCACTCCTTCTACTTCTGTTCCCTCTCTAGTTGTGTCTCCTTATCAAATAAATAAATACATAAAATCTTAAAAAAAAAAGAAAGGCATTGGTCTCCTGGGGGGTGTTTGTGACACAAATTTGGAGCCACTCCTGGAATCAAAAAGTGCCTTGGGAGACCTGAGCTACAGATCGAAGGCTGGTTGCAATGGCTGCAGAGGGAGACAATGGCCCTGGCCTTCTCCTTTGTGGAGGATTTCTTATCTGTGGATCTGGGGACTGTGGGTTGGGGAGAATAACATTGGCTCTCTTGTGGACTCTTTAACACTTTAAATTTTACTTTCTATCATGCAGCCTGGCATAGCACACACATAAATCCCTCCTTCTCCTTCACAACTCTAGCATATTTTATAATTTAGCAACTGTAAAAATGAATAAGTACAATTAACAATGCAGAGTGAAAGACAGTGCTCCTATAACTGGTTATAAGTCAACTGAATCTCATTATTAAAGGATATAATGATCCTAATTAATATCCTGGTTTTCTGGTCTTTCCATAAATCAGTAGGCTATACCTAGCTTTTTGCCTTCCTAGTTTTAGTATCAGGTCTGATTCAGAACTAGATGGAGCCCATTTTCCTCCTTCTTGACCTTGACGTTACTCAAGGGATTCTGTGGTGTGGCATAAACAGAGTGAAGATAGGGGCACCTGGGTGACTCATTAGGTTAAGCATCTGCCTTCCGCTCAGGTCACGATCTCAGGGTCCTGGGATGGAGCCCCGCATCAAGCTCCCTGCTCAGCTGGGAGTTGGCTTCTTTTCCCTTTGTCCCTCTCCCTGCTTGTGCTCTCTGCCACTCTCTCTTTCTCTCTCTCTCTCTTTCAAATAAATACATAAAATCTTAAAAAAAAAAAAAGAAAAGAAAAGAGGGAAGGTAGCTACACTACAGTTGTTGCGAGCCCAGCATAAAGTATTAACTTATCAGATCACTGGGTTGTACACCTGAAACTGATATAACTATTATATGGCATCTGTATTGAAATAGAAACATTGTATATTTTTTAAAAAAGAGCAAAGGGTTATGAGTCAGGATCTCTGTCCTGGCCAAGTCCCTGCTCTGGCCCTCACATGGGCTCTGGGGTCAACCTGGGGACCAACAGCTCCTTATGGCCAGATGGACTTTGGGAAAGTGGGTTTCTATGGGCTTTTTGGAGAGGCAACAAAGGAGAAGCAGGTTTGGCAGTCAAAAATCATGGTATGGGGGCGCCTGGGTGGCTCAGTGGGTTAAAGCTGCTGCCTTCGGCTCGGGTCATGATCCCAGGGTCCTGGGATCGAGCCCCACATCGGGCTCTTTGCTCTGCGGACAGCCTGCTTCCTCCTCTCTCTGCCTACTTGTGATCTCTGTCTATCAAATAAATAAATAAAATCTTAAAAAAAAATCATGGTATGGAGCGTTTGGAATCTGATGTTTCTTCTTGATATTTATGAGCAGATGTATAATCAGGACTGGACCTTGGGAGAAGGGTCTGGCAGGGGTCTTGGGGACAGAAGGGGGAGAAAAGAAGGATGGAAGGCAAGTGGAGAATGCCACAGGGATTCCTGCTCAAGCCTCCCTAGATCTTCTGCTAGAGCCAAATACATCACTTAAAAGGCTGAGTAGTGTCACCTCCTACTATCACCTTTGGCTCCCAGAAAAAAACGAGATATATATTCAGCATTATAGCCCTTGTCCCCAAGGATCTACATTTTGTGTTGCTTCCTTTTCTCCTGTCAGGGAAGATGGCCTATGTGCTTAATAAAGAAATTCATACCATTCCTCATTTGCATACAGGCATTAAGCTTCAGGTGAGATGTGGGCTTTCCTGTTACTTTCTAAATAAGTCCAGCTTTTGGAATGGGTGCCTATGAGGAAAACATGAGCTAAGACACACTAATGCTTCAAAGGGCTGGCTTAGAGTCCAAAATGAGGAAGATGAAGCTGGAGTGGTTGATTTAGGATTTGTTGGAATTGTGTGTTAGGGGATTTCATAAGAACTACAAATGGGTTAAAGGGGAAAGTGCTCGAGAAAGGCCTACCCATCCTCCTTAGTGCTACTGGTCTCACACTTAACTCTGACTGTCCCCTTTTCTGCTGATAGAGACCTTATCAACATCATTAATGTTAATAACTCCTTATCCCTACAAAGCACTTGACATGATTTTAATGATTATGCATCCCATAATAACCCAGGGAAGGAGACTAGTAGGTAGTCATTTATCTCCTTTTACAAAGAGGGAAACTGAGACCCAGAGAAAGTAACTGCTTTGCCCACAGACATGCGTTCAGTAAGTGGCATGGCTGATATTAGAGTGGCCACACTCCCTTTCTCTCCACACCCAGCGCTACTGCTCTGGTTTGAACCTCATTCTTTCTCATTTGGATCATTACCACACCACTTCTGGTCCTTTGCCTCTGTAATAGTCAATGTAACATTTGGTAGACTCATTTTCCTATAACAAGGCTTAAATCATGTCTGCAGTCTTCCTTCAAAATCTTTACTCTCTCCCCACATCTCACTACCCAAAGTCCAACATCCTTGTGAGGTGCTCAGAGCCTCTGATAATCTGGTTTCAGACGATGATATTCTAACAATACCGAGCACTCATCATTAGCCAAACACACCTACCTTCTTACCCATCCAAGAATTTGCTTGTGCTCTTCCTTCAGCATGGAGCACTCTTCCTTCTTTCATCTCTAATTTAAATCCTGCTCATCTTTTAAGGTTTGGTTCAAATGCCGCCTCTTTTATGGAGTCTTCCCTGATTACCCTGGTCAAAATCGATAGCTCCTTTCTTTTCTGTTGCTGTACTTCCTTATTATAGTCTTGTTTTACTCTACTCTGTGTTGTAGTTCATAGTGCATAGGTCTGATCTTCTCTACATTTTGAATTATTTGAGGGAGGTCAGGAATCGCCTTGTTCTTCACTCATGCCCCTGGTAGATATGCAGGGAACACTTATTTACTGCAGGGATTTGTTAATAGGACATGCCAGCACCCAAAGAAAGTCAACAAGCAAGCAAGCAGAGTAAGTTTTGCACTTAGAGAGAAGTTAACCACTTGGAGCTCTACAGAACAGTGATTCCAGACATTGCTTGTGCCTTAAGCCTATCTTCCTATCTGGCTGCAGAAAAGTGATCTGGAATACTTGTTGAAGATACTGATTCCTGGGCTCTTATTCCAGAGCTTTTTATCTGGGAGCGTGAGCTTTAATAGGTTGCCCAGTGACTGTATGCTAAACAATGCTTGGGAGCCACTGGTACCACGTGTGTGAATTTTAAAAAAATTTTTATTTTTATTTAAACATATAATGTAACCCCACCCCCCTCTCCCAACACCCCTCCCCCCACTCCCTCAGTTTGTTTTATGACATTAAGAGTCTCTTTTGGTTTGTCTCCCTCCTGATCCCAACATGTGTGAATTTTTAAGAATGCTTTTGATCCGTAAAATGAGTAAAGTTGGCTAAAGATAGGTTACATTCGTTCATGAGGCTGGGACTACTATTTTTGGATACTTGTCTTAGCTACAAGTCCCTGAGGCTTAAAACTGGTTCTGTAGTGTTCTGTCCCATCAGGAAGAATATGAGTGGCTTCCTGATAGGGGCAGGAGGATGCTTTGATTTTAGTCTTCTCACTATTTTAACTTTCCCTGTTTCCTGATTCTCACCTCATCCTTTTGACTTCCCAAGTCTTATGATTTTTTTACTGCCTGTCATGTTTGCATATCCTTTTTTTAATCCTCAAAATGCCACCAAACTGCTTGTTTGATGAACACATCTCCTTCCTCCTGCACAGAGAATCTTCCTTTCATTCGTTTTATATTCCTGTCTTCTCCCTTTGATCCATTGTTATCCAGTTCTTGGCATTTTTCCTGACATCCAGGTGTCATCTAGTGTAGCCAACTCTGTGAAACCTCATGTGAATATATTCAGAGAAAGATCTACTGGGAATGTTTCTTATATATTAAATATCTCACCTCAAAGGTAGATGAAGCAATACATTAGGGTCGGTGTCTATTGGTGTTCTGCACACTTATCAATATATCAGAATTCTGGAGCACTGGGTGTGGTGCATAAACAATGAATCTTGGAACACTGAAAAAATAAAATAAAATTAAAAATTAAAAAAAAATTATAAATTGGGTTTTCTTGTTACTGAAGAAAGAATATATCCCTTGCTTTACTGTATTTAGTGTAATTGACCATGGAGGACTATTTGCACTATAAAAAGGCCAATGATGCCTAGCCTCAGCAATCAGACAAAAAAAAGAAATTAAAGGCATCCAAATCAGCAAAGAAGAAGTCAAACTATCGCTCTTTGCAGATGATATGATACTATATGTGGAAAACCCAAAAGGCTCCACTCCAAAACTGCTAGAGCTTGTACAGGAATTCAGTAAAGTGTCAGGATATAAAATCAATGCACAGAAATCAGTTGCATTTCTTTACACCAACAACAAGACAGAAGAAAGAGAAATTAGGGAGTCAATCCCATTTACAATTACACCCAAAACCATAAGATACCTAGGAATAAACCTCACCAAAGAGGCAAAGAATCTATACTCAGAGAACTATAAAGTACTCATGAAAGAAATTGAGGAAGACACAAAGAAATGGAAAAAAATGTTCCATGCTCATGGATTGGAAGAATAAATATTGTGAAAATGTCTATGCTACCTAAAGCTATCTACACATTTAATGCAATGCCTATCAAAATCTCATCCAATTTTTTCAAAGAAATGGAACAAATAATCCTAAAATTTATATGGAACCAGAAAAGGCCTCGAATAGCCAAAGGGATATTGAAAAAGAAAGCCAAAGTTGGTGGCATCACAATTCCAGACTTCAAGCTCTACTACAAAGCTGTCATCATCAAGACAGCATGGTACTGGCACAAAAATAGACACATAGATCAATGGGACAGAATAGAGAGCCCAGAAATAGACCCTCAACTCTATGGTCAACTCATCTTCGACAAAGCAGGAAAGAATATCCAATGGAAAAAAGACAGCCTCTTCAATAAATGGTGTTGGGAAAATTGGACAGCCACATGCAGAAAAATGAAATTGGACCATTTCCTTACACCACACACGAACAGAGACTCAAAATGGATGAAGGACCTCAACATGAGAAAGGAATCCATCAAAATCCTTGAGGAGAACACAGGCAGCAACCTCTTTGACCTCAGCCACAGCAACTTCTTCCTAGGAACAACATCAAAGGCAAGGGAAGCAGGGGAAAAAATGAACTATTGGGACTTCATCAAGATCAAAAGGTTTTGCACAGCAAAGAAAACAGTCAACAAAATCAAAAGACAACTGACAGAATGGGAGAAGATATTTGCAAATGACATATCAGATAAAGGGCTAGTATCCAAAATCTATAAAGAGCTTAGCAAACTCAACACCCAAAGAACAAATAATCCAATCAAGAAATGGGCAGAGGACATGAACAGACATTTCTGCAAAGAAGACATCCAGATGGCCAACAGACACATGAAAAAGTGCTCCACATCACTGGGCATCAGGGAAATACAAATCAAAACCACAATGAGATACCACCTCACACCAGTCAGAATGGCTAAAATGAACAAGTCAGGAAATGACAGATGCTGGCGAGGATGTGGAGAAAGGGGAACCCTCCTACACTGTTGGTGGGAATGCAAGCTGGTGCAACCACTCTGGAAAACAGCATGGAGGTTCCTCAAAAAATTGAAAATAGAGCTACCTTATGACCCAGCAATTGCACTACTGGGTATTTACCCTAAAGATACAAACGTAGTGATCCAAAGGGGCACGTGCACCCGAATGTTTATAGCAGCAGTGTCCACAATGGCCAAGTTATGGAAAGAACCTAGATGTCCATCAACAGATGAATGGATAAAGAAGATGTGGTATATATATACGATGGAATACTATGCAGCCATCAAAAGAAATGAAATCTTACCATTTGCGACGACATGGATGGAACTAGAGTGTATTATGCTTAGTGAAATAAGTCAACTGGAGAAAGACAACTATCACATGATCTCCCTGATATGAGGAAGTGGAGATGCAATGGGGGTGGGGGTTAAGGTGGTAGGAAAAGAAAAAATGAAACAAGATGGGATCGGGAGAGAGACAAACCAAAAGAGACTCTTAATGTCATAAAACAAACTGAGGGTGGTGGGGTGGGAGAGGGGTTGGGAGAGGGTGGTGGGGT
>RCUC01173390.1:0-22047 GCA_003697995.1 Taxidea taxus jeffersonii
AATTGTCTAAAATCTTTGGGATGTAGCAAAAGTGTCTCTGAGAGGAATAATTAAAACATTACAGGTCTACCTCAGGAAGCAAGAAAAAAATCTCAAATAAATAACCTAACCTTACACCTAAAGAGCTAGGAAAGAAAGAACAAATAAAAACAAAACAGGCATAAGGAAGGAAGTAATAAATATTAGAGCAAAAATAAGTGATATAGAAAGTAAAAAACAAAACAAAACAAAACATCCATAGAGCATATGAAGCCAGGAGATAGTTCTTCTAAAGGATCAACAAAATTGATAAACTTCTAGCCAGACTCATCAAAGAAAGAGGGAGAGAGAGAAATAGAGAGAGAAGCAAACCGTAAGAGACTCATAACAGTGGAAAATAAACTAAGGGTTTATGGAGGTAGGTGGGGTAGATGGGGTAAATTGGTGATGGGTATTAAGGAGGGTACTTGTTACATATAAGTGATAAATCACTAATTCTACTCTTGAAACCAATATTACCATATATATTAACTGAATAAAATTTAAATAAAAACTTGAAATAAACAAGCAAAATAAGAAACTCAAAAAAGAGGGAAATCTCAAATAAAATTAGGAATGAAAGAGAAGAAACAACCACCAACATCACAGAAATACAAACTGTAAGACAAGATTATGAAAATCTATATGCCAACAAATTAGGCAACCTAGAAGAAATGGATAAACTCCTAGAAACATATAACATATCAAAACTTAAATAGTGAAAAATAGAAAATCTGAGCAGGCTGATTACCAGCAAGGATAATAAATCAATAATTAAAAAAATTACCAACAAAGGTCTAGGACTAGATGGCTTCACAGGTGAATTCTGCCAAATATTTGAAGAAGAGTCAATACCTATTTTACTCAAACAATCACAAAAAAAAAGAAGGGGAAGAAAAAGTCCAAATTCATTCTATGAAGCCAGTATCACATTGATAATCCAGATAAACACATCACCAAAATGAGAGAGAGAGAGAGAGACTATAGAGCAACATCTCTGATGGATGTAAATGCAAAATTCCTCAACAAATATTAGCAAAACAAAATGAACAATACATTAACAATATCATTCACCGCAACCAAATATGGTTTAGTCTCAGGATGTGGAGGGATTTCAATATTTGCAAGTCAATCAACATGATATATCAAATCAATAAGAGAAAGGATAAAAATCATATGATCATCTCAATAGATAGATTAAAAGCATTTGACAAAGTACAACATCCATTTCTGATAAAAACCCTTAACAAAGTATGTTTATAGGAAACATACATCAACAGCCAAACTGGCTACACCAGCCTACATTCCTACCAAGAGTATAAGAGCTTTCCCCTTTCTCCACATCATTGCCAACATCTGTCGTTTCTTGACTTGTTAATTTAAAAATATATATACGTATATATATACATATATATTTATTTGACAGACAGAGATCACAGTAGGTAGAGAGGCAGGCAGAGAGAGAGAGGGAGAAACAGGCTCCCTGCTGAGCAGAGAGCCCAATGTGGGGCTCGATACAGGACCCTGAGATCATAATCTGAACCAAAGGCATAGGCTTTAACCCACTGAGCCACTCAGGCGCCCCTTGACTTGTTAATTTTAACCATTCTGACTGGTGTGAGGTGGCATGTCATTGTGGTTTTGTATTTCCCTGATGATGAGTGATGTTGAGCATCTTTTCAAGTGTCTGGTAGCCATATATCTGTATGTCTTTGGGAAAATGTCTATTTATGTCTTCTGTCAACTTTTTAACTGGATTATTTGGGGGTATTTTGTGTTGAGTTTGATGAGTTCTTTATAGATTTTGATTACTCATCCTTTATCAGATGTCATTTGATAATATCTTCTCTCATTCTGAAAGTTGCCTTTTAGTTTTGTTGATTATTTCCTTCACTGTGCAGAACATTTTTTATCTTGATGAAGTCCCAGTAGCTTATTTTTGCTTTTGTTTCCCTTACATAAGGAGACCTGTCTAGCAAGAAGCTGCTGTGGCTGATGTCAAAGAAGTTGCTACCTGTTTTCTCCTCTAGGATTTTTATGACTTCAAGTCTCACATAAATGTCTTTCACCCATTTGAATTAATTTTTGTGTATGGTGTAAGAAAGTGGTGCAGTTTCATTCTTCTACATGTTGCTGTCCAGTTTTCCTAACACAATTTGTTGATGAGACTATCTTTTTTCCATTGGATATTCTTTCCTGTTTCATCAAAGATTAATTGACCATGGGGAACCTGGGAAGTGCATTTGGCTAAGCATTTGATGCTTGGTTTCAGCTCAGATTATGATCTGAAGTTCCTGAGATCAAGCCCTGTGTTGGACTCCGTGCTCATCATGGAGTCTGCTTGAGGTTCTCTCTCCCTCTGCCCTTCCTATTTGTGCTGTCGATCTCTCTCTCTCTCTCTCTCTCTCTCTCTCAAATAAATAAATAAATCTTTAGAAAACAGATTATTTGACCATATAGTTGTTGGTCCCTTTCTGAGTTTTCTATTCTGTTCCATTGATTTATCTGTCTATTTCCATGTCAGTACCATACTGTCTTGATGACAGCAGTTTTGTAAATATAGTTTGAAGTCCAGAATTGTGATGTTTCCAGGTTTTCTTTTCTTTTTCAGGATTGCTTTGGATATCCAGGGTATTTTCTGGTTCTGCACAAATTTGAGGAGGGTTTGTTTTTGCTCTGTGAAAAATGCTGGTGGTATTTTGATAGAGATTGCATTAAATACATAGGTTGATTTGGATAGTATAGACATTTAACAATGTTTGTTCTTCCAATCCATGAGCAAGGAATGTTTTTTCATTCCTTTGTGTCCTGTTCAATTTCCTTCATATATATTCTGTAGTTTTCAAAGTATATATCTTTTCCCTTTTTGGTTAGGTTTATTCCTAGGTATGTTATTGGTTTTGGTGCAATCATAAATGGATCGATTCCTTGATTTCTTTTTCTGCTGCTTCATTGTTGGTGTATAGAAATGCAATAGATTTCTGTATGTTGTTTTTATACTGTGAGAATTTGATTAATCTGTTTATTGGTTCTAGCAGTTTTCAAGTGGAGTCTTGGTTTTCTACGTAAAGTATCATGTTGTCAGCAAATAGTGAAAGTTTCACTTCTTCCTTGATGCCTTTTATCCTTTTTTGTTGTTTATTGCTGAGACTAAGACTTCAAGTACTATGTTAAATAGTAATGTTGAGGTGGATATCCCTATCTTATTCCTGACCATAAAGGAAGAACTCTGTTCTGTTTTTTTTTTTTTTTTTCTCCCATTGAGGATATTAGCTGCGGGTCTTTTGTATATGGCCTTTATGATGTTGAACTATGTTTCCTCTATCCCTACCTACTTTATTGAGAGTTTTTTTTTTTTTTATCAAGAATCGAGGCTGTCCTTTGTCAAATGCTTTTTCTGCATCTATTAAAGATCATATGGTTCCTATCCTTTCTTTTATTAATGTGGTATATCATGTTGATTTATTCACAAATATCAAACCACCCCTGCAGCCCAGGAATAAATCCCACTTGATTGTGGTGAATAATTCTTTTAATGTCCTGTTGGATTTGATTTTGCTAGTATCTTGTTGAGAATTTTTGCACCCATGTTTATCAGGTATATTGGCCTGTAAATCTTTTAGTGGGGTCTTTTTCTGGTTTTGGAATCAAGGTAATGCTGGCCTTAGAGAATGAGTTAGGAATTTTATCTTCCAGTTCTGTTTTTTGGAACAATTTTAGAAGAATAGATAGATATTACCTCTTCTTTAATTTCTGGTAGAATTACCCTGGGAAGCCATCTGGTCCTGGACTTTTTTGTTGGGATATTTGAGATTACTGATTCCACTTCCTTGCTGGTTATGGGTCTGTTCAAATTTCCTATTTCTTCATTTTTCACTTTTGGTAGTTTGTATACTTCAAGAAATTTGTCCAATTCTAGATTGCCCAATTTGTTGACATATAATTTTTCATGATATTCTCTTATGATTATTTGTATTTCTGCAGCATTGGTTGTGATTTCTCCTTTTTCATTCTTGATTTTTGTTTGGGTCCTTTCTCTTTGCTTTTTGATAAATCTGGGTAGGGATTTATCAATTTTATTAATTTTTTCAGTGAACCAGCTCTTAGTTTCATTGGTTTTACTAGGGTTTTTTTTTTTTTTTGGTATTTTTGTATCATTTATTTCTTCTCTAATGTTTATTATTTCTTTTCTGCTGGCTTTAGACTCTATTTGCTTTTCTTTTTCTAGCTCTTTTAGGTTTAATGTTGTGTATTTGAGACTTTTCTTGCTTTGTGGGGTAAGTCTGTATTACAATTACTTTCCTCTTAAGTCTGCCTTTGCCCCATCCAAAAGGCTTTAGACTGTTGTGTTTTGATTTTCTTTTGATTTCTCATACTTTTAAAATTTCTTCTTTAATTTCCTGGTTAACTTATTCACTCTTTAGTAGGATGTTCTTTAACCTCCATGTATTTGTGATCTTTACAATTTTTTTCTTGTGGTTGGCTTCAAGTTTCATAGTATGGTCTGAAAATATGAATGGGATGATCTTGATCTTTTTTTCCTTGGTGAAGACAGATTTTTGACCTGGGAAAGTCTTCCATGTGCACTTGAAAAGAATGTGCATTCTGTTTCTATAGGATAAAATGTTCTGAATATATCTGTTAAGTTAATCTAACCCAGTGTGTCTTTCAAAGCCAATGTTTCTTTGTTTATTTTCTGTTTAGATTATCTATCCATTGGTGTGAGTGGAGTGTTAAATTCCCCTATTATTGTATTATTATTGATGAGTTTCTTTAATTTTGATATTAATCAATTTATATATTTGGGTGCTCACAAGTTGGGGACATAAATATTTATAATTGTTAGATCTTCTCTTTGGGTAAACCTTTAATTATGATATAATCCCTTTCTTCATCTCTTGTTACAGTCTTTGGTTTAAAATCTAGTTTATTTGAAATAAGTATGAGTACTCTGGCCTTCTTTTGACATATGTTAGCATGACAGATGGCTTTCCATCCACTAACATTCAATCTGCAAGTGTTTTTGGGTCTAAAATGAATCTCTTGTAGCCAGCAAATTATGGGTCTTATTTTTTTTTATCCATTCTGACATTCTGTGTCTTTTGACTGGAGCATTTAGTCCATTTACATTCAGAGTGATTATTGAAAAACATGAATTTAGTGCCATTGTGTTATCTATAAATTTCTGGTGATGTTCTCTGTTCCTTTCTAGTCTTTATTGCTTCTCTCCCCCCACACACCTACTCAAAGAGTCCCTTTTAATATTTCTGGAAGGGCTGGTGTAGTGGTCACAAACTCCTTAGTTTTATGGGTTTTGGGGGGGTACTATCTCTCTGAATGAAAGCTTTGCTGGACAAAATATTCTTGGCTGCATATTTTTCCCATTCAGCACATTGAATATATCCTGCCACTTAAAAAAAAAAAAAAAGGTTTTACTTATTTATTTGACAGAGAGATCACAAGGAGGCAGGGAGGCAGGCAGAGAGAGAGAGGGGGAAGCAGACTCCTTGTGGAGCAGAGAGCCCAATGTGGGGCTTGATCCCAGGACCCTGAGACCATGATCTGAGCTGAAGGCAGAGGTTTAACCAACTGAACCACCCAGGCACCTCTTGCTCCTTTCTTCTGCTCTGCTCTGTTTCTGTGGATAGATCTCCTGAGAATCTCATCTGTTTTCCCTTGTATTTTAAGGACATCTCCCCCCTTCCTTCTTTCAGAATTCTTTTCATATCTTTGCATTTTGTGAATTTGACTATGATATGTCTTGGTGATGGCTGGCTTTTGTTGAATTTCATGGGAGTTCTCTGTGCTTCTTGGATTTTGATGTCTATGTCCTTCTCCAGATTAGGGAATTTTTCAACTATAATTTGCTCAAATAAACCCTCTTCCTCCTTTTCTCTCTCTTTATCTTCTTGGACTCCTAATGTATGAATGTTATTAGATTTTAAGAAGTTGCTGAGCTCCTTAAGTCTACCCTCATGATCTAATACTTTTCTTTCCCTTTTTTTCAGCTAATTATTTTCTATAATTTTATCTCTATATCACTGATTTATTACTCTGATTCATCCATCCTCATTGTTATGCCATCCATTTGGGTTTGAATCTCATTTATAAAATTTTTAATTTTGGCTTGACTAATTTTAGTTCTTTTATCTCTGTAGTAAAGGATTCTCTAGTGTCTTCTAAACCTTTCTCAAGCTCAGCTAATATCCTTATAATTGTTTTAAATTCTATTTCAGACATCTTACTTATATCTATATTGATTAAATCCCTGGTTATTACTTCTACTTCCTGTTCTTTTTTGGGGGAGTGATTTCCCCATCTTTTCATTTTGTCTAGGAAAAAAAAAACTAGACCCTAGATGTGTTTTGGTCTGCTTTTTAAAAGAGGATATATATACACATATATAATATGTATATATATATATATATATACATCTTTTATATATATACATAGATATATATCTATGTATATATATATCTTTTTAAAAGAGGATATATATGTATATATACACACACACATATATACACACATGCATATATACATGTATGTATGCATATATTGAATATATATACATTAATATATATCATTTGTAATACATATTACAAACAATTCAGAAATAAAAATATAATAATTAAAAAATAAAAATAAGAATTGAAGTGAAGCTTTGCAGGATACTATGATCAGTAGACTTGGTACACATAAGGGTTTTGTGCAAGGCCTCTTGCACTGATTCTCAGGCTGACTTGCTCTCATAGAGATGCATCTGCTGGGCACAGGGGTGCTGGGCTTGGTGTAAGTGGTTCTTGTCTCCACTTGATAATGCTGCAAATCACCAACACAATGATGAATATTTTTCATTTGACTTTATTGCATACACATTTTTTATTCCTCATGTTAGTTGAGGAAAGGCACATCGTGGTCACTCATTTGCCCGGGCTATGTAGCAGAGTGGTGTTAGAGTTGACTCTGGGTGCTGTCAGCCCTTGGGAACTAGAGGGGGCCATACTTCCCTGTCACAATGGCTAAAATAAACAACTCAAGAAATAACAAATATTGGTGAGAATGTGAAGAAAAAAGAACTCTCATGCACTTTGGATGAGAATGCAAACTGGTGTAGCCACTATGGAAGATATTATGGAGATTTCTCAAAAAGTTGAAAATAGAACTACCATATGATCCAGAAATGACACTACTGGGTATTTAAAATACAAATACAAAAGCACTAGTTTGAAAGGATATATGCACCCCTATGCTTATATACACATATATATATGTGTGTGTATATTCATTCTTTATGACTTATGAATTTATGACTTATGACATAGTCATTCTTTGTGACTAAAAATATATATATATATGTGTGTATATATATATATATATATATATATATATATATATATATGTAATGACTGGGGTGTGCCCTGGTGGCTCAGTTGTTAAGCATCTGCCTTCAGCTTAGCCCTGGGAATTTAAGGAATGAAACAAATCAATAAGGGAAATTAAAAAAAAATGAACCAAAAAACAAATTCTCAATTACAGGGAACATAGGATTACCAGAGAGGAGGTGAATGGGGTGTATGGTTGAAATAAGTGAAGGGGATTAAAGAGTATATTTATCTTGATGAGCACTGAGTAATATATAGACTTGTTGAATCACTACATTGTACAAGTTAATCTAAATATAATACCATATATTAACTACACTGGAATTAAAATAAAACAAATAAAATTGGAAGGTAGGCAAAAAATAAAAGAATGGACATCATCAATAAAACAAGAGATAGTAAGTGCTGATGAATATGTGGAAAATGTGTGGAGAAAAATGAATGCTGGTGCACTATTGGTGAGAATATAAGTTAGTGTAGTCACTATGGGAAACAATATGGATGTTCCCCAAAAAATCAAAAAGTAAAACTACCATATGATACAGTAACCTCACTTTGGGGCAAGTTTTCAAAGGAAACAAAATCAGGATCTCAAAGAGATATCTGCATAATCATGTATATGGTTGCATTATTCACAACAGATATGGAAATACCCCAAATGTCTATCAATGGATGAATGGATAAAGAAGATGTCATGCACACACACACACACACACACACACACACAGAAATACTATTCATCAATGGGAAAGAAGGAAACCCAGCCATTTGTGAATACATGGAATGATCTAGATGGCATTATTCTAAGTGAAATAAACTAGACAGAGAAACAGAAATTCTGTATGATGTCACTTACAGGTGATATATTTTAAAAAACCAAACTCATAGAAGCAGTGAATAGAATGGTAGTTATCAGGGGCTGGGGAGGACGAGGGAAATGAGGAAATGTCGATCAAAATTACACAGGGGAAAAAAGAGTAAGATTGGTGGCATCATGAACTTAAAATAGTTTGAGGGATTTTGTGAGATTTCAAAGGTTACTGATATGATTAAATAGCTATGTTCTATTCTACTCTTGGGTATATTAATAATGTCTATATTTTCATATTTTGAGGAAGCATATGCAGTGGATTAAAAATGAAAAGAATGACAGCAGGGAAGGAAGTTGCTAAAGATATGTTTTTGTCAAGCCTATGAAAATCCACCCCCAAATGTCTATGTCTGCCAAAAAATAACTGCATTCTCATGGAGGGGGCAGAATTTTTCCATAATCTCCGTTTATGAACCAGACATCCGTTCTGCCTATCCCCAATGCAAAATGCCTGATAACAGGGTGAATTTGCAAAATCATATTTCAAATATTTTGAGTATTTTAAAGCACATATATATGTGCATCTATAGAAAAGGTACAAAATCAAAGTCACCAGCACTTTCATATATGCTAGAAGAACACCTCCATTTCTACTGAGTCTGGCAAACATTTGAGGACAATCAGTTCTTTCAAGTGAACTTCACACAAACTTCATATTGAGTTGATAAAAGCATGACTCATGTAGGTGTTTAGCCATCTTAGAGATGGCCCGCATTGTCATAACCTATACAATACCCCAGCACAATGTGGACACCCTTTCCTATACCACTAACACAAGTGGGTTCATTCTTCTAGAGCTGGAGCCCACATAGTGATTCCATCTTTCTCATTTTGTTTTTCACTATTTTAAACCAGTTTATCTGATTCCCCCTGGTAAAATGTAGGAATCTCAAATAACAAAATTATTTCCTTCCTTATCTAATAACAGCAAGAAATGTAAACATTCTATATTTTTCTACTTTCATGGGATTTACTATCTTAACTTTTCAAAATAGACTTTTTAATAAAGATTAGATTTCATTACTAAAGGCTTTTGGGATGGCTGGTGCCAAGTGGGGTAAGATGATTAAAAAAAAATAGTCTTCGGCAGAGCAGGGGATTTGTTGATTGAATTTTGTGGGCTCTTCTAGCCCTCCTGAGCTGAGTTTCCCAAGGTAAGGAATATTACTGAGGAAATGCCCAGATGACGGAGAAAGTGGCCTAACCTGAGTTTGAGGACTTTCAGGGAGCTGTAGTATTCCAACACAGGTATGCAAAGGCAGAGCTCTGTCTGAAAGATTACAGCTCTCAAAACGTTCCTTTCCTTCACTTACTGGTATAGGAGACACCTTTGTAGGAGGACATCAGGGCAAGAATGAGGGGTTGAAGAAAAAAGAAAAGAAAGGTAGACATTGTATGTCTGTCACAGGTACATTTTGAACAGCACACACATTTTTCTCCCCTCTTGGAGATGATGAATGCATTATAGACTCTTAAAAATTGGTTTTAAATAAATGTACTATATTTTGTTAATCAAGGAGTTTCCTGACTCTATCTGAAAAATCTACAAAAGAAACAGGTTTGGAAAACCCCTCATTCAGACTATACATGGCAGGATCTACTTTTATTATTATTTATTTGTATTTACTTTTTAAATTTTTATTTATTTTTATTTTTTTAGTTTAGTTTTTATTTTTTCGAGCCCCAAAGCAGGGTTTGAATCTATGACCCCGAGAAAAAGACCTGAGTTGAGATCAATTATTGGACGTTTAACTGGCTGAGAAATGCGGGTGTCCTGATAGGAGTCACTTTTAGAAAATTTTAATTCAGTAACTTTGGACATGTATGTTGTGCATGCATGCCTATAAGTTTGCATTTGCTTGCAGCCACAACATGCATGTGTGAAGTCTTGTATTTTCTCAAGTTTTACAGGCTTTATGAGGACAGTCACTTCAACCAACAATTGTTCTCTGATAGCTACCATATGGAATCTATGCATATGGGACATATCAGTGAACCTAGCAGAGATCCCTACCTTCTCTCCCTGACATGGATTATGGAGTGTACACTCATCAAAACTTGGCAAACTGATTTGAATCAAGGTTCTCTGAAGCACATAAGATAATATAATCAAATCCTAGTGCTATGGATGTGTATTCAAACTACATTTTTCAAGCGTAATTATGTGAATAATTATGTCATAACTGGTATTCAAATGAAAATGAGCTGCGTTTACAAGTGAGACTTGTATATGCTCTTCCCTGCTAGAATATCTACTTTGCACAATTTTTTGCCTTCCAGATCTACACTCTAGCCCCATTTAGCTGAATTCCAGGTCAGATTTGTGCTGTGTATTTCAATTCCTATTTCAATTTATCTACAATGAAATTCATTCTCTTTTGTAATAAATTCTTATTTCTTTTCACTATCCCTTCTCTTGGGTAAAAATATTACAATTTCTCTAGACATATAGGCAAAAAACTATCAGAGTCATCTCCCACTTGTCCTTTATTTAATCATCAGTACATGTAGTCTGTATCTTTTTCCCATCTGCTCAACCCCATCATTCTTGACTTAGTTCAGAGCCCCCAGATCCTCTGTACTCTGAGGTACTATCTGTAAGCATAGTGTTTACCATCCACAGCTAGTGAGTCCTAGATGAGGAGGTATTTTTTTTTTTAAATGCCTCCTTGACAGCACCAAGAGTGTGACAAGGACCTGAATATAGTGAAAAGGCACAACCATCATAGTCTCAGTGAGTAGCATCTCTTGCTCTCTCTCACACACACACAAGTGTACACATATAATACTCACACACTCGTATACATACACATAGTCATATGCATACGCATACCACACTCATATGCATACATTCATGCACACACACTCACATATGTATACAGACCCATAAATAAATACACTCTCAAACGCAAAGACACATGTAGTCACACATAGGTCATTCTGGAAATTCCAAGATAACTCAGTGGTTCCTAAGAATAATTAAAGCACAAGGTAGAAATGAAATGCGTATTATTCTAAGTTACTTTCATTTTCTTTCCCCCTGATGTGACAGAGCATTATACTAGTTTTTTAAAAACTTTTACTGTGTAAGTAGGTTATACTATTTACAGATTTTTATTTCAGAAAAGTAAGATACATCAGGTATTTGTTGTAAAAAGGAAGCATGGGTGTTATGGGTATTACAACTTGAATTGTTTCCTCCAAATTTCACATGTTGAAGTTCTAGTGTCCAGTGCTTCTGAATGTGACCTCATTTGGAAATAAGGTCTTAACAGAGATAATCAAGTTAAAATGAGGGCATTAGGTGGGCCCTAGTCCAATGACTGTTGCCCTTGTAAACAGGAAAATGTGGGCACAAACATAGATAGAAGGAAGACAATATAGGAAGAGACACAGGGTGAAAAGGGCTGCCTGCAAGCCAAGCAGAGAGATTTGAAAGAGATTCCTCTCTCACAGCCCTGAGAGGGAGCCTTCTTGCCAATACCTTTATACCTTCCAACTTTCAAACCTGTAAGACAATATATTTTGGTGGTTTGAGCTACCCATTTTATGGTATTTTCTTATGGTAGCTTTTCTTAGTCTGCTTGGTTGCAGTAATACACACCATGGGCTGGATAGCTTATAAACAACAGAAATGTATTGCTCACAGTTCTGGAAGTTGAAAAGTCCGATACTAATATGCCAGCATGGTCACCTTTGTTTTGAAAGCTCCTTCCCTAGTTCATAGTGCCTACTTACTGTGTACCCACAATGTAGGCTAAAAATATCTCTAGAGCCTCTTTTATAAAGCACGAATCCCATTCATGAGGGCTTCTCTTTCATGACTTAAGCACCTCCAAAGTTCTACCTACTAATACCATCACTTTTAGGGTTTAGGATTTCAACATATGAATCTGGAGAACACATATTCAAACCACAGTGCAGCTTTAGCAAATACAGTACAAATTTTACAATACTATATGGAATTACAAATCATGGAGCTACACTAACAGCTATGACAGAATTGTGTCCCACTCAAATTTATATGTTGAAGCCTTAAACCCCAATATGATAGCATTTGGAGATGGAATCTTAGGAGATAACTAGGTTTAAAAGCTCATAAGAGTTGGATTAATGTCCTAATAAAAACAGACACCAGAGATCTTCTTCTGTCCTCTGTTATATGAAGAAACAAGTGATCATCTGCAAACCAGGAAGAATCCTCACCAGAAACCCAATTGGCCAGTACGATGATCTTGGACTTCCTAACCTCCAGAACTATGAAAAAATAAATTTATATTGTTTAAGCTATCCAGCTTAAGGTATTTTGTTATAGCAGCCTTCAGAGAACAGGACACCAAACTATAGCTAGGAACATTTCACTGAATCAGGGCATTTCTCCCCACACTGGAAAAGAGGTGGTCTAACTCTTTTTTTTTTTTACCATGTTATCTATCCTTCAGGGACAGTTCCGTCTCTCATATCATGGAAGGATTGGGATGTGAGGAGAGCTATTCTCTGGCCACTGTAGGGAGTGATTCAAAGGACAATTCAGTGAACCACTGTTTCTTATGCTGTATTTCAAATACTGGACTAAATACATGTCTTGTTTTAGGAGTACAAAATATTCTGTGATGTTTGAAATATGTCCAGGTCTCATCTGCACCAAGTGAAGAAAAAAATCAATCAAGTACTATTAGATTCTCATGAAATGTACCACTGTTCTGTTGAAAACAGACACCTAATAGTGTAGTAGGACTTCACACACACACACACACACACCCCTGTCCAATTTTCAAAGCTTTACGTTTTCTAGTTAAATATTCAAAACCATCAATCTGAGCTGTCAAAAGAATATATGATGTGAATAAGAGAAACCTGTCATTCATGTTTCAGGATCATGGTTTGAGTGCCTTGTGGTTGCCATTTATGAGTTTTCCACATTCCTCCCTGAAACATTAAGATGGAATAGTTCTCTAAACGTAAAGTCACACATGAGAGTATTGCATACATGATGTATTTTAAGGGTCCATGTTTCACTGCATGATATTTTCTCCATCTTCCCAAATCACATATGTTCAGTCCAGCAGAACAATGACCAACACGAGCAGAATTCAAATGGTGTTGAGGTCTTCACTCTTTTACTGGGAAAATCAGTATAGGGAGTAGAACAAATAGGGTATAAGAGAATTGGGTTTACGTCTTAGGGATATCTCTGTAAATTATATAAGTTCATGGAGGAGAAGGATTCTGGGTACAGGACGAGACATTTATAGTAAGTGTGAGACATTTATAGTAAGTGTGAGCCAGAATTTAGTAGCATTTTCTTGCAGCGACCCTCAGTGCTTTCTGTGACATTAGGAAGGTCAGCGTTCTTGTGTGTGGACTCCAGATTCTATTCCCAGCATTCCTTTCTTGTCTAGAGCACTTCTTCTTCCCTAATAGTTATTTGTGTGAAATACCAGTTGTCAATCCTTGTGAAAACCACCTCAAGCCCATGCCCTTGCAGTGGATTTTTATTTCAAAGGGCAAGCCTCACTGATGAATGGGATTCCTCCCCGGATGGGTGCTGCTTTGTTGTCAACCTGATCAGAGGTAGAAATAAGTGCCTCACTCTTAAGTAAGAGATTCCTCCAATGGCCTTCTTGTTGTGCCTTTAGTGTCATTAGTAAATGAATATGAACACCCTACAGCTTTGGGGAAGAAGTGGTAGGTGCCTGAGGCATCCATTACGAATATGCAGATGACACAGGGTACAGCAGTAGTGTGGCTGATGTGGAGTTCAATGACATCACATCCACCTGATCTTTGTACTAAGAGATAACTACATAGCTAACTCAGTGCCAGACCAATTCCTTGGTACCATGAGGGGAAAAAAAAAGAGATCAAATAAGCAAATTTGAATTCAAGCCATCAGAAAACACATTTTTTACTTTGACACAGATGTGAAAGCTTTGAAACACTTCTGCATTTATAGCAGTTGTGGAGGGAATAAATAAATAAGTACCAGAATATCAGTGGATCTATTTTGCATTATTTATGAATGAGTTACCTGGCCCAGGAATCTCAATTAGAATTAATTCAATCTTACCAAAAGTCTTTAGAATCCTGTCTCTATAGCTCTTATGTACTTAAGAGGGCTGTAAAATGAAGATTTAGAGATTCTTGCTGATCCTGTTGGATAGGTGACCTCAGGCACTGGTAAGACCATCCCCTTGGGGAGATGAAGACCCTCTGTATTCCAAGAAATCAGTGGGCTTACACTGGAGCTCAGTTTAAAAATGTACAGAGAAAGATAGAAATGAGGTATTGTGTGGAACAGTATGGGTTTATTTTTTTTTTAAGATTTTATTTATTTATTTGTCAGATAGAGAGAGCAGGAGCGAGCACAGGCAGACAGAGTGGCAGGCAGAGGCAGAGGGAGAAGCAGGCTCACTGCTGAGCAAGGAGCCCGATGTGGGACTCGATCCCAGGACGCTGGGATTGTGACCTGAGCCCAAGGCAGCTGCTTAACCAACTGAGCCACCCAGGCGTCCCAACAGTATGGGTTTATTTTCATAGATTTATTAACTGAAGTGATTTTAAATATGTTCTATGAGTGCCATTTCTTTAGGCCTGCCAAGATTAGTGTTGTAGAATTCTAAGACAGGCCCCATGATTTTGGTGTCTGATGTTAGTTCACATGATTATACTTTACATGGAAAAGGGAGCTTTCAGATATGATTAAAATTACTAAGCAGTTGACCTTGAAATAGGATAATTATAGGTGGCCTTAATCTAATCATATGAGCCCTTTACAAGTACAGAGATTTATGAATGATCACATATTAGTCAAAATATTGTAAAAGTGAGAGGGATTTTAAAATGAAGAAAGCTCTTTGTCCCTGGCTTTTATATGGAGAATGATAAGGGACAAGAACTTGTGAGTGTCATATATGAGCTCAGAGATATCCTTAAATGCCTGTAAGCAAGAAAATAGGACTTCATTCTTATAACCACAAGAAATTGAATTCTGTCAACACCAGGAATCAGTTTGGGAAAGGGCCCTAAAAGGACCATCCATATAAGCATGTAATTGGCCAACTACTTGATTTCAACCTGAGCATATAACACAATCATGCTATGCTAGATGTCTGATCTACAGAATCCTGAGATAATAAATAGGTGTAATTATCCACTAAGTGTACAATAATTTATTATGAACTTAAAGAAAAATAATATGAGAAGTCTCAGCAGAGTTCCTCTTGAGTCTTTGTTTTTTTTTTTTTTTGGTGGTGCTGACAGCCTGACACAGAAGTTGAGAACCAGTAATGTTAATGATAATAATGATGATAATGATGACAATACTATTCAGGGACTCCTTAAATATGCAAAGTGCTTCCATAAATGTTTTACCTGCATTAATTCATTTATTCAGCTTGTCACAAAGTGTCAGGTGAGAATTTAAGATTTTCACATTAAGCTAGAACAACTGAGCAGAGCTAAAGTATTCCCAACTTTGTTTTGCCCAGTGGATGCCATAAGAATTAAAACAAAAAAAAAAATATCTCTGGGAGAGGAACTTGGGATCCAAGACCCACCTGCACCACTAGAGGAAAAAGCCTTTCTTTTGTTCCAGGTATTTATGGCCAACAGGGGCCCAGGGTTGAAGACCCTTCAATATTCAGGAGAAGCTATAAATATGGATTTTAAAAAAATGTTAAATATTCCCATTTCTAAATGTTAGCAACTACTTTGACAAGAACTATAAAATGCTTTGTAGCATGAACAAAATGTGCATCTTCAAACGTTATTATGGAAAAATGAGCAAAGGCTAAAAATGGGCCACTCACAGGAACACAAATGGCCAAAAGAAGTTTAAAAATATGGCCAACTTCCTATAGTCATAAAAAGAAAAAAATGAAATCATGAGGTATATTTTCATCCACCATACTGGTTGAAGTTAACAAATAATATTGTGTGTTGATTCAAGGCTTAAGAAAATAGGCAATTGTATACCTAGTTGGTAGGAGTTCAAATGTTGATATCTTTTTCCTGGAGAGCATTCTGACACCATCAAAATTAAAATTTTAAATGTCCTTTGTTTCAGTAATTCTATTCCTTTTTTTTTTTTTTAAGATTTTATTTATTTGACAGACAGAGATCATGAGCAGGCAGAGAGGCAGGCGGAGGGGGGTGGGGAAGCAGGCTCCCTGCTGAGCAGAGAGCCCAGTGTGGGGCTCAATCCCAGGACTCTGGGATCATGACCCCAGCCAAAGGCAGAGGCTTTAACCCGCTGAAACACCCAGGTGCCCCTGTAATTCTATTCATAACTATTTATTCTACTAAAATATTTTCACCTATATACAAATACACATTTGTATGTTTGTTATATTGCTTATAATTATGAGACATTGGAAAATCTCATTCTCTGAAAGATGACTATATTAAATAAATTATGGTTAAATCTTCACTGTAAAAAATTATCTTTGGAGGGGGAGGAGTCAAGATGGCAGAGAAGTAGCAGGCTGAGACGACATCTGGCAGCAGGAGATCAGCTAGATAGCCTATCAAACCATTCTGAGCACCTACGAATCCAACAGGAGATCGAAGAGAAGAAAAACAACAATTCTAGAAACAGAAAATCGACCACTTTCTAAAAGGTAGGACCAGCGGAGAAGTGAATCTAACATGACTGGAAGTAGACCCCAGGGGGAGGGGCGGCTCCCGGCAAGCGGTGGAGCAATGGAGCACAATCAGGACATTTAAAAGTCTGCTCCAGGGAGGGACATCACTCTAGAGGCTAAACTGGGGTGAAGACCTCATGGGGACAGCATGAACTCAGGTCCCACAGGGTCACAGAAGTATCAGGGGTGTCTGAGTGTCACAGAGCTCACAGATACTAGAGCAGGGAAGCTGGCTGCGGAGACAGAGCTGAGGTTTCCTAGAGCCATGGCCTGTGACATGGGCCAGTGCTCTGTGACACGGGCCGGTGCTCTGTGCGAGGGGTCCCCACAAGATCCGGGGAGACTCCGACCCGTGAGAGCTCAGGGATCTATGGGGTTCGGAGACTCCAGGTGGGACTCTGCCAGAGACAGAGATGCTTGGTCACAGGCTGGGAGAGCTCAGAGCACAGCCAGAAGCCAGTGAGATGGGACTGATTATGCACAATTTTCTCTAAGCAAGGCTGGAGGCTGGGGAGACGGGAGTGATTAAACGCTTTTCTCTGAAGGCGCACTGAAGACTGGGGCCCCTAGCTCTCGGCTCCTCTGAACCAGAGATTGGGAGGCCGCCATTTTCATTCCTGTCCTCCGGAACTCTACGGAAAGCTTTCAGGGAACAAAAGCTCCCGAAAGCGTACCTGAGAGGATTACTTAGCCCGGCCCCTGGTAAGGGCGGTGCAATTCTGCCTGGGGCAGAGACACTTGAGAATCACTACAACAGGCCCCTCCCCCAGAAGATCAACAAGAAATCCAGCCAAGACCAAGTTCACTTAACAAAGAGAACAGCGGATTCTTATCTGGACAAAATGACAAGGCGGAAAAACTCACCACAAAAAAAAGAACAGGAGGTAGGACCAAAGGCTAGGGACCTAATGAATACAGACATTGGTAATATGTCAGATCTGGAATTCAGAACGACAATTCTCAAGGTTCTAGCTGGGCTTGAAAAAGGCATGGAAGATATTAGAGAAACCCTGTCAGGAGAAATAAAAGCCCTTTCTGGAGAAATAAAAGACCTAAAATCTAACCAAGTTGAAATCAAAAAAGCTACTAATGAGGTACAATCAAAAATGGAGGCTCTTACTGCTAGGATAAATGAGGCAGAAGAAAGAATTAGTGATATAGAAGACCAAATGACAGAGAATAAAGAAGCTGAGCAAAAGAGAGACAAGCAACTACTGGACCACGAGGGGAGAATTCGAGAGATAAGTGATACCATAAGATGAAACAACATTAGAATAATTGGGATTCCAGAAGAAGAAAGAGAAAGAGGAGCAGAAGCTATAATGGAGAGGTTATTGTAGAGAATTTCCCTAATATAGCAAGGGGAACAAGCATCAAAATTCAGGAGGTGCAGAGAATCCCCCTCAAAATCAATAGGAATCAGTCCACACCCCGCCATCAATAGTAAAACTTACAAGTCTTAGTGACAAAGAGAAAATCCTGAAAGCAGCATGGGACAAGAAGTCTGTAATGTACAATGGTAAAAAATATTAGATTGGCAGCAGACTTATCCACAGAGACCTGGCAGGCCAGAAAGAACTGGCATGATATATTCAGAGCACTAAATGAGAAAAACATGCAGCCAAGAATACTTTATCCAGCTAGGTTATCATTGAAAATAGGAGAGATGAAAAGCTTCCAGGAAATACAAAAACTGAAAGAATTTGTAAATACCAAACCAGCTCTACAGGAAATATTGAAAGGGGTCCTCTAAGCAAAGAGAGACCCTAAAAGTATTATCAGAAAGGAACAGAGACAATATACAGTAACAATCACCTTACAGGCAATACAATGGCACTAAATTCATATCTCTCAATAGTTAACCTGAACGTATATGGGCTAAATGCCCCAATCAGAAGACACAGGATTTCAGAATGGATAAAAAAACAAAACCCATCAATATGTTGCCTACAAGAAACTCATTTTAGACTGAAGACACCTCCAGATTGAAATTGAGGGGGTGGAAAACAATTTACTATGCTAATGGACATCAGAAGAAAGGTGGGGTGGCAATCCTTATATCAGATCAATTAGATTTTAAGCCAAAGACTATAATAAGAGATGAGGAAGGACATTATATCATACTCAAATGGTCTGTCCAACAAGAAGATCTAACAATTTTAAAAATCTATGCCCCTAACATGGGAGCAGCCAACTATATAAACCAATTAATAACAAAATCAAGGAAACACATTGAGAAGAATACAATAATAGTTGGAGACTTTAACACACCCCTCACCGAAATGGACAGATCATCCAAGCAAAAGATCAACAAGGAAATAAAGGTCTTAAATGACACACTGTACAAGATGGACATCACGGTATATTCAGAACATTCCATCCCAAAGCAACAGAATACACATTCTTCTCTAGTGCCCATGGAACATTCTCCAGAATAGATCATATCCTCGGTCATAAATCAGGTCTCAATCGGTATCAAAAGATTGGGATCATTCCCTGCATATTTTCAGACCACAATGATCTGAAGCTAGAACTCAATCACAAGAGGAATTTGGAAAGAGCACAAATACATGGAGCCTCAATAGCATCCTTCTAAAGAATGAATGGGTCAACCAGGAAATTAAAGAAGAATTGAAAACATCCATGGAGACAAATAATAATGAAAACACAACGGTCCAAAATCTTTGCTGTGGGACACAGCAAAAGCAGTCCTGAGAGGAAAATATATAGTGATACAAGCCTTTCTCAAGAAACAGGAAAGGTCTCAAATGCACAACCTAACCCTACACCTAAAGGTGTTCGAGAAAGAAAAACAAAGAAAGCCTAAACCCAGCAGGAGAAGAGAAATAATAAAGATCAAAGCAGAAATCAATGAAATAGAAACAAACAAAAAATAATAGAACAAATCAATGAAACTAGGAGCTGGTTCTTTGAAAGAATTAATAAGATTGATAAACCCCTGGCCAGACTTATCCAAAAGAAAAGAGAAAGGACCCAAATAAATAAAATCATGAATGAAAGAGGAGAGATCACAACCAACACCAAAGAAATACAAACAATCATAAGAACATATTATGAACAACTCTATGCCAACAAATTCGACAATCTGGAAGAAATGGATGCTTTCCTAGAGACATATAAACTGCCAAAACTGAACCAGGAAGAAATAGAAAACCTGAATAGGCCCATAACCAGTAAGGAGATTGAAACAGTCATCAAAAATCTCCAAACAAACAAAAGCCCAGGGCCAGATGGCTTCCCAGGGGAATTCTACCAAAGATTTAAAGAAGAATTAATTCCTATTCTCTTGAAACTGTTCCAAAAAATAGAAATGGAAGGAAAACTTCCAAACTCATTTTATGAGGCCAGCATCACCTTGATCCCCAAACCAGACAAGGATCCCATCAAAAAAGAGAATTACAGACCAATATCCTTGATGAACACAGATGCGAAAATTCTCACCAAAATACTAGCCAATAGGATCCAACAGTACATTAAAAGGATTATTCACCACGACCAAGTGGGATTTATTCCAGGGCAGCAGGGTTGGTTCAACATCCGCAAATCAATCAATGTGATACAGTACATTAACAAAAGAAAGAACAAGAACCATATGATACTCTCAATAGATGCTGAAAAAGCATTTGATAAAGTGCAACATCCCTTCCTAATCAAAACTCTTCAAAGTGTAGGGATAGAAGGCACATACCTCAATATTATCAAAGCCATCTATGAAAAACCCACAGCAAGTATCATTCTCAATGGAGAAAAACTGAGAGCTTTTCCGTTAAGGTCAGGAACATGGCTGGGATGTCCGCTATCACCACTGCTATTCAACATGGTACTACAAGTCCTAGCCTCAGCAATCAGACAACAAAAAGAAATTAAAGACATCCAAATCGGCAAAGAAGAAGTCAAACTATCACTCTTTGCAGATGATATGATACTATATGTGGAAAACCCAAAAGGCTCCACTCCAAAACTGCTAGAGCTTGTACAGGAATTCAGTAAAGTGTCAGGATATAAAATCAATGCACAGAAATCAGTTGCATTTCTTTACACCAACAACAAGACAGAAGAAAGAGAAATTAAGGAGTCAATCCCATTTACAATTACACCCAAAACCATAAGATACCTAGGAATAAACCTAACCAAAGAGGCAAAGAATCTATACTCAGAGAACTATAAAGTACTCATGAAAGAAATTGAGGAAGACACAACGAATGGAAAAATGTTCCATGCTCATGGATTGGAAGAATAAATATTGTGAAAATGTCTATGCTACCTAAAGCTATCTACACATTTAATGCAATGCCTATCAAAATTCCATCCAATTTTTTCAAAGAAATGGAACAAATAATCCTAAAATTTATATGGAACCAGAAAAGACCTCGAATAGCCAAAGGAATATTGAAAAAGAAAACCAAAGTTGGTGGCATCACAATTCCCGACTTCAAGCTCTACTACAAAGCTGTTATCATCAGGACAGTATGGTACTGGCACAAAATCAGACACATAGATCAATGGAACAGAATAGAGAGCCCAGAAATAGACCCTCAACTCTATGGTCAACTAATCTTCGACAAAGCAGGAAAGAACATCCAATGGAAAAAGGATAGCCTCTTCAACAAATGGTGTTGGGAAAATTGGACAGCCACATGCAGAAAAATGAAATTGGACCATTTCCTTACACCACACACGAAAATAGACTCAAAATGGATGAAGGACCTCAACGTGAGAAAGGAATCCATCAAAATCCTTGAGGAGAACACAGGCAGCAACCTCTTCGACCTCAGCCGCAGCAACTTCTTCCTAGGAACAACGCCAAAGGCAAGGGAAGCAAGGGAAAAAATGAACTATTGGGACTTCATCAAGATCAAAAGCTTTTGCACAGCAAAGGAAACAGTCAACAAAACCAAAAGACAACTGACAGAGTGGGAAAAGATATTTGCAAATGACATATCAGATAAAGGGCTTGTATCCAAAATCTATAAAGAGCTTAGCAAACTCAACACCCAAAGAACAAATAATCCAATCACGAAATGGGCAGAGGACCTGAACAGACATTTCTGCAAAGAAGACATCCAGATGGCCAACAGACACATGAAAAAGTGCTCCACATCACTGG
>RCUC01173391.1:0-22022 GCA_003697995.1 Taxidea taxus jeffersonii
AATTGTCTAAAATCTTTGGGATGTAGCAAAAGTGTCTCTGAGAGGAACAATTAAAACATTACAGGTCTACCTCAGGAAGTAAGAAAAAAATCTCAAATAAATAACCTAACCTTACACCTAAAGAGCTAGGAAAGAAAGAACAAATAAAAACAAAACAGGCATAAGGAAGGAAGTAATAAATATTAGAGCAAAAATAAGTGATATAGAAAGTAAAAAACAAAACAAAACAAAACATCCATAGAGCATATGAAGCCAGGAGATAGTTCTTCTAAAGGATCAACAAAATTGATAAACTTCTAGCCAGACTCATCAAAGAAAGAGGGAGAGAGAGAGATAGAGAGAGAAGCAAACCGTAAGAGACTCATAACAGTGGAAAATAAACTAAGGGTTTATGGAGGTAGGTGGGGTAGATGGGGTAAATTGGTGATGGGTATTAAGGAGGGTACTTGTTACATATAAGTGATAAATCACTAATTCTACTCTTGAAACCAATATTACCATATATATTAACTGAATAAAATTTAAATAAAAACTTGAAATAAACAAGCAAAATAAGAAACTCAAAAAAGAGGGAAATCTCAAATAAAATTAGGAATGAAAGAGAAGAAACAACCACCAACATCACAGAAATACAAATTGTAAGACAAGATTATGAAAATCTATATGCCAACAAATTAGGCAACCTAGAAGAAATGGATAAACTCCTAGAAACATATAACATATCAAAACTTAAATAGTGAAAAATAGAAAATCTGAGCAGGCTGATTACCAGCAAGGATAATAAATCAATAATTAAAAAAATTACCAACAAAGGTCTAGGACTAGATGGCTTCACAGGTGAATTCTGCCAAATATTTGAAGAAGAGTCAATACCTATTTTACTCAAACAATCACAAAAAAAAAGAAGGGGAAGAAAAAGTCCAAATTCATTCTATGAAGCCAGTATCACATTGATAATCCAGATAAACACATCACCAAAATGAGAGAGAGAGAGAGAGACTATAGAGCAACATCTCTGATAGATGTAAATGCAAAATTCCTCAACAAATATTAGCAAAACAAAATGAACAATACATTAACAATATCATTCACCGCAACCAAATATGGTTTAGTCTCAGGATATGGAGGGATTTCAATATTTGCAAGTCAATCAACATGATATATCAAATCAATAAGAGAAAGGATAAAAATCATATGATCATCTCAATAGATAGATTAAAAGCATTTGACAAAGTACAACATCCATTTCTGATAAAAACCCTTAACAAAGTATGTTTATAGGAAACATACATCAACAGCCAAACTGGCTACACCAGCCTACATTCCTACCAAGAGTATAAGAGCTTTCCCCTTTCTCCACATCATTGCCAACATCTGTCGTTTCTTGACTTGTTAATTTAAAAATATATATACGTATATATATACAAATATATTTATTTGACAGACAGAGATCACAGTAGGTAGAGAGGCAGGCAGAGAGAGAGAGGGAGAAACAGGCTCCCTGCTGAGCAGAGAGCCCAATGTGGGGCTCGATACAGGACCCTGAGATCATAATCTGAACCAAAGGCATAGGCTTTAACCCACTGAGCCACTCAGGCGCCCCTTGACTTGTTAATTTTAACCATTCTGACTGGTGTGAGGTGGCATGTCATTGTGGTTTTGTATTTCCCTGATGATGAGTGATGTTGAGCATCTTTTCAAGTGTCTGGTAGCCATATATCTGTATGTCTTTGGGAAAATGTCTATTTATGTCTTCTGTCAACTTTTTAACTGGATTATTTGGGGGTATTTTGTGTTGAGTTTGATGAGTTCTTTATAGATTTTGATTACTCATCCTTTATCAGATGTCATTTGATAATATCTTCTCTCATTCTGAAAGTTGCCTTTTAGTTTTGTTGATTATTTCCTTCACTGTGCAGAACATTTTTTATCTTGATGAAGTCCCAGTAGCTTATTTTTGCTTTTGTTTCCCTTACATAAGGAGACCTGTCTAGCAAGAAGCTGCTGTGGCTGATGTCAAAGAAGTTGCTACCTGTTTTCTCCTCTAGGATTTTTATGACTTCAAGTCTCACATAAATGTCTTTCACCCATTTGAATTAATTTTTGTGTATGGTGTAAGAAAGTGGTGCAGTTTCATTCTTCTACATGTTGCTGTCCAGTTTTCCTAACACAATTTGTTGATGAGACTATCTTTTTTCCATTGGATATTCTTTCCTGTTTCATCAAAGATTAATTGACCATGGGGAACCTGGGAAGTGCATTTGGCTAAGCATTTGATGCTTGGTTTCAGCTCAGATTATGATCTGAAGTTCCTGAGATCAAGCCCTGTGTTGGACTCCGTGCTCATCATGGAATCTGCTTGAGGTTCTCTCTCCCTCTGCCCTTCCTATTTGTGCTGTCGATCTCTCTCTCTCTCTCTCTCAAATAAATAAATAAATCTTTAGAAAACAGATTATTTGACCATATAGTTGTTGGTCCCTTTCTGAGTTTTCTATTCTGTTCCATTGATTTATCTGTCTATTTCCATGTCAGTACCATACTGTCTTGATGACAGCAGTTTTGTAAATATAGTTTGAAGTCCAGAATTGTGATGTTTCCAGGTTTTCTTTTCTTTTTCAGGATTGCTTTGGATATCCAGGGTATTTTCTGGTTCTGCACAAATTTGAGGAGGGTTTGTTTTTGCTCTGTGAAAAATGCTGGTGGTATTTTGATAGAGATTGCATTAAATACATAGGTTGATTTGGATAGTATAGACATTTAACAATGTTTGTTCTTCCAATCCATGAGCAAGGAATGTTTTTTCATTCCTTTGTGTCCTGTTCAATTTCCTTCATATATATTCTGTAGTTTTCAAAGTATATATCTTTTCCCTTTTTGGTTAGGTTTATTCCTAGGTATGTTATTGGTTTTGGTGCAATCATAAATGGATCGATTCCTTGATTTCTTTTTCTGCTGCTTCATTGTTGGTGTATAGAAATGCAATAGATTTCTGTATGTTGTTTTTATACTGTGAGAATTTGATTAATCTGTTTATTGGTTCTAGCAGTTTTCAAGTGGAGTCTTGGTTTTCTACGTAAAGTATCATGTTGTCAGCAAATAGTGAAAGTTTCACTTCTTCCTTGATGCCTTTTATCCTTTTTTGTTGTTTATTGCTGAGACTAAGACTTCAAGTACTATGTTAAATAGTAATGTTGAGGTGGATATCCCTATCTTATTCCTGACCATAAAGGAAGAACTCTGTTCTGTTTTTGTTTTTGTTTTTTTTCTCCCATTGAGGATATTAGCTGCGGGTCTTTTGTATATGGCCTTTATGATGTTGAACTATGTTTCCTCTATCCCTACCTACTTTATTGAGAGTTTTTTTTTTTTTTATCAAGAATGGAGGCTGTCCTTTGTCAAATGCTTTTTCTGCATCTATTAAAGATCATATGGTTCCTATCCTTTCTTTTATTAATGTGGTATATCATGTTGATTTATTCACAAATATCAAACCACCCCTGCAGCCCAGGAATAAATCCCACTTGATTGTGGTGAATAATTCTTTTAATGTCCTGTTGGATTTGATTTTGCTAGTATCTTGTTGAGAATTTTTGCACCCATGTTTATCAGGTATATTGGCCTGTAAATCTTTTAGTGGGGTCTTTTTCTGGTTTTGGAATCAAGGTAATGCTGGCCTTAGAGAATGAGTTAGGAATTTTATCTTCCAGTTCTGTTTTTTGGAACAATTTTAGAAGAATAGATAGATATTACCTCTTCTTTAATTTCTGGTAGAATTACCCTGGGAAGCCATCTGGTCCTGGACTTTTTTGTTGGGATATTTGAGATTACTGATTCCACTTCCTTGCTGGTTATGGGTCTGTTCAAATTTCCTATTTCTTCATTTTTCACTTTTGGTAGTTTGTATACTTCAAGAAATTTGTCCAATTCTAGATTGCCCAATTTGTTGACATATAATTTTTCATGATATTCTCTTATGATTATTTGTATTTCTGCAGCATTGGTTGTGATTTCTCCTTTTTCATTCTTGATTTTTGTTTGGGTCCTTTCTCTTTGCTTTTTGATAAATCTGGGTAGGGATTTATCAATTTTATTAATTTTTTCAGTGAACCAGCTCTTAGTTTCATTGGTTTTACTAGGGTTTTTTTTTTTTTTTGGTATTTTTGTATCATTTATTTCTTCTCTAATGTTTATTATTTCTTTTCTGCTGGCTTTAGACTCTATTTGCTTTTCTTTTTCTAGCTCTTTTAGGTTTAATGTTGTGTATTTGAGACTTTTCTTGCTTTGTGGGGTAAGTCTGTATTACAATTACTTTCCTCTTAAGTCTGCCTTTGCCCCATCCAAAAGGCTTTAGACTGTTGTGTTTTGATTTTCTTTTGATTTCTCATACTTTTAAAATTTCTTCTTTAATTTCCTGGTTAACTTATTCACTCTTTAGTAGGATGTTCTTTAACCTCCATGTATTTGTGATCTTTACAAATTTTTTCTTGTGGTTGGCTTCAAGTTTCATAGTATGGTCTGAAAATATGAATGGGATGATCTTGACCTTTTTTTCCTTGGTGAAGACAGATTTTTGACCTGGGAAAGTCTTCCATGTGCACTTGAAAAGAATGTGCATTCTGTTTCTATAGGATAAAATGTTCTGAATATATCTGTTAAGTTAATCTAACCCAGTGTGTCTTTCAAAGCCAATGTTTCTTTGTTTATTTTCTGTTTAGATTATCTATCCATTGGTGTGAGTGGAGTGTTAAATTCCCCTATTATTGTATTATTATTGATGAGTTTCTTTAATTTTGATATTAATCAATTTATATATTTGGGTGCTCACAAGTTGGGGACATAAATATTTATAATTGTTAGATCTTCTCTTTGGGTAAACCTTTAATTATGATATAATCCCTTTCTTCATCTCTTGTTACAGTCTTTGGTTTAAAATCTAGTTTATTTGAAATAAGTATGAGTACTCTGGCCTTCTTTTGACATCTGTTAGCATGACAGATGGCTTTCCATCCACTAACATTCAATCTGCAAGTGTTTTTGGGTCTAAAATGAATCTCTTGTAGCCAGCAAATTATGGGTCTTATTTTTTTTTATCCATTCTGACATTCTGTGTCTTTTGACTGGAGCATTTAGTCCATTTACATTCAGAGTGATTATTGAAAAACATGAATTTAGTGCCATTGTGTTATCTATAAATTTCTGGTGATGTTCTCTGTTCCTTTCTAGTCTTTATTGCTTCTCTCCCCCCACACACCTACTCAAAGAGTCCCTTTTAATATTTCTGGAAGGGCTGGTGTAGTGGTCACAAACTCCTTAGTTTTATGGGTTTTGGGGGGGTACTATCTCTCTGAATGAAAGCTTTGCTGGACAAAATATTCTTGGCTGCATATTTTTCCTATTCAGCACATTGAATATATCCTGCCACTTAAAAAAAAAAAAAAAGGTTTTACTTATTTATTTGACAGAGAGATCACAAGGAGGCAGGGAGGCAGGCAGAGAGAGAGAGGGGGAAGCAGACTCCTTGTGGAGCAGAGAGCCCAATGTGGGGCTTGATCCCAGGACCCTGAGACCATGATCTGAGCTGAAGGCAGAGGTTTAACCAACTGAACCACCCAGGCACCTCTTGCTCCTTTCTTCTGCTCTGCTCTGTTTCTGTGGATAGATCTCCTGAGAATCTCATCTGTTTTCCCTTGTATTTTAAGGACATCTCCCCCCTTCCTTCTTTCAGAATTCTTTTCATATCTTTGCATTTTGTGAATTTGACTATAATATGTCTTGGTGATGGCTGGCTTTTGTTGAATTTCATGGGAGTTCTCTGTGCTTCTTGGATTTTGATGTCTATGTCCTTCTCCAGATTAGGGAATTTTTCAACTATAATTTGCTCAAATAAACCCTCTTCCTCCTTTTCTCTCTCTTTATCTTCTTGGACTCCTAATGTATGAATGTTATTAGATTTTAAGAAGTTGCTGAGCTCCTTAAGTCTACCCTCATGATCTAATACTTTTCTTTCCCTTTTTTTCAGCTAATTATTTTCTATAATTTTATCTCTATATCACTGATTTATTACTCTGATTCATCCATCCTCATTGTTATGCCATCCATTTGGGTTTGAATCTCATTTATAAAATTTTTAATTTTGGCTTGACTAATTTTAGTTCTTTTATCTCTGTAGTAAAGGATTCTCTAGTGTCTTCTAAACCTTTCTCAAGCTCAGCTAATATCCTTATAATTGTTTTAAATTCTATTTCAGACATCTTACTTATATCTATATTGATTAAATCCCTGGTTATTACTTCTACTTCCTGTTCTTTTTTGGGGGAGTGATTTCCCCATCTTTTCATTTTGTCTAGGAAAAAAAAAACTAGACCCTAGATGTGTTTTGGTCTGCTTTTTAAAAGAGGATATATATACACATATATAATATGTATATATATATATACATCTTTTATATATATACATAGATATATATCTATGTATATATATATCTTTTTAAAAGAGGATATATATGTATATATACACACACACATATATACACACATGCATATATACATGTATGTATGCATATATTGAATATATATACATTAATATATATCATTTGTAATACATATTACAAACAATTCAGAAATAAAAATATAATAATTAAAAAATAAAAAATAAGAATTGAAGTGAAGCTTTGCAGGATACTATGATCAGTAGACTTGGTACACATAAGGGCTTTGTGCAAGGTCTCTTGCACTGATTCTCAGGCTGACTTGCTCTCATAGAGATGCATCTGCTGGGCACAGGGGTGCTGGGCTTGGTGTAAGTGGTTCTTGTCTCCACTTGATAATGCTGCAAATCACCAACACAATGATGAATATTTTTCATTTGACTTTATTGCATACACATTTTTTATTCCTCATGTTAGTTGAGGAAAGGCACATCGTGGTCACTCATTTGCCCGGGCTATGTAGCAGAGTGGTGTTAGAGTTGACTCTGGGTGCTGTCAGCCCTTGGGAACTAGAGGGGGCCATACTTCCCTGTCACAATGGCTAAAATAAACAACTCAAGAAATAACAAATATTGGTGAGAATGTGAAGAAAAAAGAACTCTCATGCACTTTGGATGAGAATGCAAACTGGTGTAGCCACTATGGAAGATATTATGGAGATTTCTCAAAAAGTTGAAAATAGAACTACCATATGATCCAGAAATGACACTACTAGGTATTTAAAATACAAATACAAAAGCACTAGTTTGAAAGGATATATGCACCCCTATGCTTATATACACATATATATATGTGTGTGTATATTCATTCTTTATGACTTATGAATTTATGACTTATGACATAGTCATTCTTTGTGACTAAAAATATATATATATATGTGTGTATATATATATATATATATATATATATATATATATATATGTAATGACTGGGGTGTGCCCTGGTGGCTCAGTTGTTAAGCATCTGCCTTCAGCTTAGCCCTGGGAATTTAAGGAATGAAACAAATCAATAAGGGAAATTAAAAAAAAAATGAACCAAAAAACAAATTCTCAATTACAGGGAACATAGGATTACCAGAGAGGAGGTGAATGGGGTGTATGGTTGAAATAAGTGAAGGGGATTAAAGAGTATATTTATCTTGATGAGCACTGAGTAATATATAGACTTGTTGAATCACTACATTGTACAAGTTAATCTAAATATAATACCATATATTAACTACACTGGAATTAAAATAAAACAAATAAAATTGGAAGGTAGGCAAAAAATAAAAGAATGGACATCATCAATAAAACAAGAGATAGTAAGTGCTGATGAATATGTGGAAAATGTGTGGAGAAAAATGAATGCTGGTGCACTATTGGTGAGAATATAAGTTAGTGTAGTCACTATGGGAAACAATATGGATGTTCCCCAAAAAATCAAAAAGTAAAACTACCATATGATACAGTAATCTCACTTTGGGGCAAGTTTTCAAAGGAAACAAAATCAGGATCTCAAAGAGATATCTGCATAATCATGTATATGGTTGCATTATTCACAACAGATATGGAAATACCCCAAATGTCTATCAATGGATGAATGGATAAAGAAGATGTCATGCACACACACACACACACACACACACACACAGAAATACTATTCATCAATGGGAAAGAAGGAAACCCAGCCATTTGTGAATACATGGAATGATCTAGATGGCATTATTCTAAGTGAAATAAACTAGACAGAGAAACAGAAATTCTGTATGATGTCACTTACAGGTGATATATTTTAAAAAACCAAACTCATAGAAGCAGTGAATAGAATGGTAGTTATCAGGGGCTGGGGAGGACGAGGGAAATGAGGAAATGTCGATCAAAATTACACAGGGGAAAAAAGAGTAAGATTGGTGGCATCATGAACTTAAAATAGTTTGAGGGATTTTGTGAGATTTCAAAGGTTACTGATATGATTAAATAGCTATGTTCTATTCTACTCTTGGGTATATTAATAATGTCTATATTTTCATATTTTGAGGAAGCATATGCAGTGGATTAAAAATGAAAAGAATGACAGCAGGGAAGGAAGTTGCTAAAGATATGTTTTTGTCAAGCCTATGAAAATCCACCCCCAAATGTCTATGTCTGCCAAAAAATAACTGCATTCTCATGGAGGGGGCAGAATTTTTCCATAATCTCCGTTTATGAACCAGACATCCGTTCTGCCTATCCCCAATGCAAAATGCCTGATAGCAGGGTGAATTTGCAAAATCATATTTCAAATATTTTGAGTATTTTAAAGCACATATATATGTGCATCTATAGAAAAGGTACAAAATCAAAGTCACCAGCACTTTCATATATGCTAGAAGAACACCTCCATTTCTACTGAGTCTGGCAAACATTTGAGGACAATCAGTTCTTTCAAGTGAACTTCACACAAACTTCATATTGAGTTGATAAAAGCATGACTCATGTAGGTGTTTAGCCATCTTAGAGATGGCCCGCATTGTCATAACCTATACAATACCCCAGCACAATGTGGACACCCTTTCCTATACCACTAACACAAGTGGGTTCATTCTTCTAGAGCTGGAGCCCACATAGTGATTCCATCTTTCTCATTTTGTTTTTCACTATTTTAAACCAGTTTATCTGATTCCCCCTGGTAAAATGTAGGAATCTCAAATAACAAAATTATTTCCTTCCTTATCTAATAACAGCAAGAAATGTAAACATTCTATATTTTTCTACTTTCATGGGATTTACTATCTTAACTTTTCAAAATAGACTTTTTAATAAAGATTAGATTTCATTACTAAAGGCTTTTGGGATGGCTGGTGCCAAGTGGGGTAAGATGATTAAAAAAAAATAGTCTTCGGCAGAGCAGGGGATTTGTTGATTGAATTTTGTGGGCTCTTCTAGCCCTCCTGAGCTGAGTTTCCAAAGGTAAGGAATATTACTGAGGAAATGCCCAGATGACGGAGAAAGTGGCCTAACCTGAGTTTGAGGACTTTCAGGGAGCTGTAGTATTCCAACACAGGTATGCAAAGGCAGAGCTCTGTCTGAAAGATTACAGCTCTCAAAACGTTCCTTTCCTTCACTTACTGGTATAGGAGACACCTTTGTAGGAGGACATCAGGGCAAGAATGAGGGGTTGAAGAAAAAAGAAAAGAAAGGTAGACATTGTATGTCTGTCACAGGTACATTTTGAACAGCACACACATTTTTCTCCCCTCTTGGAGATGATGAATGCATTATAGACTCTTAAAAATTGGTTTTAAATAAATGTACTATATTTTGTTAATCAAGGAGTTTCCTGACTCTATCTGAAAAATCTACAAAAGAAACAGGTTTGGAAAACCCCTCATTCAGACTATACATGGCAGGATCTACTTTTATTATTATTTATTTGTATTTACTTTTTAAATTTTTATTTATTTTTATTTTTTTAGTTTAGTTTTTATTTTTTCGAGCCCCAAAGCAGGGTTTGAATCTATGACCCCGAGAAAAAGACCTGAGTTGAGATCAATTATTGGACGTTTAACTGGCTGAGAAATGCGGGTGTCCTGATAGGAGTCACTTTTAGAAAATTTTAATTCAGTAACTTTGGACATGTATGTTGTGCATGCATGCCTATAAGTTTGCATTTGCTTGCAGCCACAACATGCATGTGTGAAGTCTTGTATTTTCTCAAGTTTTACAGGCTTTATGAGGACAGTCACTTCAACCAACAATTGTTCTCTGATAGCTACCATATGGAATCTATGCATATGGGACATATCAGTGAACCTAGCAGAGATCCCTACCTTCTCTCCCTGACATGGATTATGGAGTGTACACTCATCAAAACTTGGCAAACTGATTTGAATCAAGGTTCTCTGAAGCACATAAGATAATATAACCAAATCCTAGTGCTATGGATGTGTATTCAAACTACATTTTTCAAGCGTAATTATGTGAATAATTATGTCATAACTGGTATTCAAATGAAAATGAGCTGCGTTTACAAGTGAGACTTGTATATGCTCTTCCCTGCTAGAATATCTACTTTGCACAATTTTTTGCCTTCCAGATCTACACTCTAGCCCCATTTAGCTGAATTCCAGGTCAGATTTGTGCTGTGTATTTCAATTCCTATTTCAATTTATCTACAATGAAATTCATTCTCTTTTGTAATAAATTCTTATTTCTTTTCACTATCCCTTCTCTTGGGTAAAAATATTACAATTTCTCTAGACACATAGGCAAAAAACTATCAGAGTCATCTCCCACTTGTCCTTTATTTAATCATCAGTACATGTAGTCTGTATCTTTTTCCCATCTGCTCAACCCCATCATTCTTGACTTAGTTCAGAGCCCCCAGATCCTCTGTACTCTGAGGTACTATCTGTAAGCATAGTGTTTACCATCCACAGCTAGTGAGTCCTAGATGAGGAGGTATTTTTTTTTTTAAATGCCTCCTTGACAGCACCAAGAGTGTGACAAGGACCTGAATATAGTGAAAAGGCACAACCATCATAGTCTCAGTGAGTAGCATCTCTTGCTCTCTCTCACACACACACAAGTGTACACATATAATACTCACACACTCATATACATACACATAGTCATATGCATACGCATACCACACTCATATGCATACATTCATGCACACACACTCACATATGTATACAGACCCATAAATAAATACACTCTCAAACGCAAAGACACATGTAGTCACACATAGGTCATTCTGGAAATTCCAAGATAACTCAGTGGTTCCTAAGAATAATTAAAGCACAAGGTAGAAATGAAATGCGTATTATTCTAAGTTACTTTCATTTTCTTTCCCCCTGATGTGACAGAGCATTATACTAGTTTTTTAAAAACTTTTACTGTGTAAGTAGGTTATACTATTTACAGATTTTTATTTCAGAAAAGTAAGATACATCAGGTATTTGTTGTAAAAAGGAAGCATGGGTGTTATGGGTATTACAACTTGAATTGTTTCCTCCAAATTTCACATGTTGAAGTTCTAGTGTCCAGTGCTTCTGAATGTGACCTCATTTGGAAATAAGGTCTTAACAGAGGTAATCAAGTTAAAATGAGGGCATTAGGTGGGCCCTAGTCCAATGACTGTTGCCCTTGTAAACAGGAAAATGTGGGCACAAACATAGATAGAAGGAAGACAATATAGGAAGAGACACAGGGTGAAAATGGCTGCCTGCAAGCCAAGCAGAGAGATTTGAAAGAGATTCCTCTCTCACAGCCCTGAGAGGGAGCCTTCTTGCCAATACCTTTATACCTTCCAACTTTCAAACCTGTAAGACAATATATTTTGGTGGTTTGAGCTAACCATTTTATGGTATTTTCTTATGGTAGCTTTTCTTAGTCTGCTTGGTTGCAGTAATACACACCATGGGCTGGATAGCTTATAAACAACAGAAATGTATTGCTCACAGTTCTGGAAGTTGAAAAGTCCGATACTAATATGCCAGCATGGTCACCTTTGTTTTGAAAGCTCCTTCCCTAGTTCATAGTGCCTACTTACTGTGTACCCACAATGTAGGCTAAAAATATCTCTAGAGCCTCTTTTATAAAGCACGAATCCCATTCATGAGGGCTTCTCTTTCATGACTTAAGCACCTCCAAAGTTCTACCTACTAATACCATCACTTTTAGGGTTTAGGATTTCAACATATGAATCTGGAGAACACATATTCAGACCACAGTGCAGCTTTAGCAAATACAGTACAAATTTTACAATACTATATGGAATTACAAATCATGGAGCTACACTAACAGCTATGACAGAATTGTGTCCCACTCAAATTTATATGTTGAAGCCTTAAACCCCAATATGATAGCATTTGGAGATGGAATCTTAGGAGATAACTAGGTTTAAAAGCTCATAAGAGTTGGATTAATGTCCTAATAAAAACAGACACCAGAGATCTTCTTCTGTCCTCTGTTATATGAAGAAACAAGTGATCATCTGCAAACCAGGAAGAATCCTCACCAGAAACCCAATTGGCCAGTACGATGATCTTGGACTTCCTAACCTCCAGAACTATGAAAAAATAAATTTATATTGTTTAAGCTATCCAGCTTAAGGTATTTTGTTATAGCAGCCTTCAGAGAACAGGACACCAAACTATAGCTAGGAACATTTCACTGAATCAGGGCATTTCTCCCCACACTGGAAAAGAGGTGGTCTAACTCTTTTTTTTTTACCATGTTATCTATCCTTCAGGGACAGCTCCGTCTCTCATATCATGGAAGGATTGGGATGTGAGGAGAGCTATTCTCTGGCCACTGTAGGGAGTGATTCAAAGGACAATTCAGTGAACCACTGTTTCTTATGCTGTATTTCAAATACATGTCTTGTTTTAGGAGTACAAAATATTCTGTGATGTTTGAAATATGTCCAGGTCTCATCTGCACCAAGTGAAGAAAAAAATCAATCAAGTACTATTAGATTCTCATGAAATGTACCACTGTTCTGTTGAAAACAGACACCTAATAGTGTAGTAGGACTTCACACACACACACACACACACACCCCTGTCCAATTTTCAAAGCTTTACGTTTTCTAGTTAAATATTCAAAACCATCAATCTGAGCTGTCAAAAGAATATATGATGTGAATAAGAGAAACCTGTCATTCATGTTTCAGGATCATGGTTTGAGTGCCTTGTGGTTGCCATTTATGAGCTTTCCACATTCCTCCCTGAAACATTAAGATGGAATAGTTCTCTAAACGTAAAGTCACACATGAGAGTATTGCATACATGATGTATTTTAAGGGTCCATGTTTCACTGCATGATATTTTCTCCATCTTCCCAAATCACATATGTTCAGTCCAGCAGAACAATGACCAACACGAGCAGAATTCAAATGGTGTTGAGGTCTTCACTCTTTTACTGGGAAAATCAGTATAGGGAGTAGAACAAATAGGGTATAAGAGAATTGGGTTTACGTCTTAGGGATATCTCTGTAAATTATATAAGTTCATGGAGGAGAAGGATTCTGGGTACAGGACGAGACATTTATAGTAAGTGTGAGACATTTATAGTAAGTGTGAGCCAGAATTTAGTAGCATTTTCTTGCAGCGACCCTCAGTGCTTTCTGTGACATTAGGAAGGTCAGCGTTCTTGTGTGTGGACTCCAGATTCTATTCCCAGCATTCCTTTCTTGTCTAGAGCACTTCTTCTTCCCTAATAGTTATTTGTGTGAAATACCAGTTGTCAATCCTTGTGAAAACCACCTCAAGCCCATGCCCTTGCAGTGGATTTTTATTTCAAAGGGCAAGCCTCACTGATGAATGGGATTCCTCCCCGGATGGGTGCTGCTTTGTTGTCAACCTGATCAGAGGTAGAAATAAGTGCCTCACTCTTAAGTAAGAGATTCCTCCAATGGCCTTCTTGTTGTGCCTTTAGTGTCATTAGTAAATGAATATGAACACCCTACAGCTTTGGGGAAGAAGTGGTAGGTGCCTGAGGCATCCATTACGAATATGCAGATGACACAGGGTACAGCAGTAGTGTGGCTGATGTGGAGTTCAATGACATCACATCCACCTGATCTTTGTACTAAGAGATAACTACATAGCTAACTCAGTGCCAGACCAATTCCTTGGTACCATGAGGGGAAAAAAAAAGAGATCAAATAAGCAAATTTGAATTCAAGCCATCAGAAAACACATTTTTTACTTTGACACAGATGTGAAAGCTTTGAAACACTTCTGCATTTATAGCAGTTGTGGAGGGAATAAATAAATAAGTACCAGAATATCAGTGGATCTATTTTGCATTATTTATGAATGAGTTACCTGGCCCAGGAATCTCAATTAGAATTAATTCAATCTTACCAAAAGTCTTTAGAATCCTGTCTCTATAGCTCTTATGTACTTAAGAGGGCTGTAAAATGAAGATTTAGAGATTCTTGCTGATCCTGTTGGATAGGTGACCTCAGGCACTGGTAAGACCATCCCCTTGGGGAGATGAAGACCCTCTGTATTCCAAGAAATCAGTGGGCTTACACTGGAGCTCAGTTTAAAAATGTACAGAGAAAGATAGAAATGAGGTATTGTGTGGAACAGTATGGGTTTATTTTTTTTTTAAGATTTTATTTATTTATTTGTCAGATAGAGAGAGCAGGAGCGAGCACAGGCAGACAGAGTGGCAGGCAGAGGCAGAGGGAGAAGCAGGCTCACTGCTGAGCAAGGAGCCCGATGTGGGACTCGATCCCAGGACGCTGGGATTGTGACCTGAGCCCAAGGCAGCTGCTTAACCAACTGAGCCACCCAGGCGTCCCAACAGTATGGGTTTATTTTCATAGATTTATTAACTGAAGTGATTTTAAATATGTTCTATGAGTGCCATTTCTTTAGGCCTGCCAAGATTAGTGTTGTAGAATTCTAAGACAGGCCCCATGATTTTGGTGTCTGATGTTAGTTCACATGATTATACTTTACATGGAAAAGGGAGCTTTCAGATATGATTAAAATTACTAAGCAGTTGACCTTGAAATAGGATAATTATAGGTGGCCTTAATCTAATCATATGAGCCCTTTACAAGTACAGAGATTTATGAATGATCACATATTAGTCAAAATATTGTAAAAGTGAGAGGGATTTTAAAATGAAGAAAGCTCTTTGTCCCTGGCTTTTATATGGAGAATGATAAGGGACAAGAACTTGTGAGTGTCATATATGAGCTCAGAGATATCCTTAAATGCCTGTAAGCAAGAAAATAGGACTTCATTCTTATAACCACAAGAAATTGAATTCTGTCAACACCAGGAATCAGTTTGGGAAAGGGCCCTAAAAGGACCATCCATATAAGCATGTAATTGGCCAACTACTTGATTTCAACCTGAGCATATAACACAATCATGCTATGCTAGATGTCTGATCTACAGAATCCTGAGATAATAAATAGGTGTAATTATCCACTAAGTGTACAATAATTTATTATGAACTTAAAGAAAAATAATATGAGAAGTCTCAGCAGAGTTCCTCTTGAGTCTTTGTTTTTTTTTTTTTGGTGGTGCTGACAGCCTGACACAGAAGATGAGAACCAGTAATGTTAATGATAATAATGATGATAATGATGACAATACTATTCAGGGACTCCTTAAATATGCAAAGTGCTTCCATAAATGTTTTACCTGCATTAATTCATTTATTCAGCTTGTCACAAAGTGTCAGGTGAGAATTTAAGATTTTCACATTAAGCTAGAACAACTGAGCAGAGCTAAAGTATTCCCAACTTTGTTTTGCCCAGTGGATGCCATAAGAATTAAAACAAAAAAAAAAATATCTCTGGGAGAGGAACTTGGGATCCAAGACCCACCTGCACCACTAGAGGAAAAAGCCTTTCTTTTGTTCCAGGTATTTATGGCCAACAGGGGCCCAGGGTTGAAGACCCTTCAATATTCAGGAGAAGCTATAAATATGGATTTTAAAAAAATGTTAAATATTCCCATTTCTAAATGTTAGCAACTACTTTGACAAGAACTATAAAATGCTTTGTAGCATGAACAAAATGTGCATCTTCAAACGTTATTATGGAAAAATGAGCAAAGGCTAAAAATGGGCCACTCACAGGAACACAAATGGCCAAAAGAAGTTTAAAAATATGGCCAACTTCCTATAGTCATAAAAAGAAAAAAATGAAATCATGAGGTATATTTTCATCCACCATACTGGTTGAAGTTAACAAATAATATTGTGTGTTGATTCAAGGCTTAAGAAAATAGGCAATTGTATACCTAGTTGGTAGGAGTTCAAATGTTGATATCTTTTTCCTGGAGAGCATTCTGACACCATCAAAATTAAAATTTTAAATGTCCTTTGTTTCAGTAATTCTATTCCTTTTTTTTTTTTTAAGATTTTATTTATTTGACAGACAGAGATCATGAGCAGGCAGAGAGGCAGGCGGAGGGGGGTGGGGAAGCAGGCTCCCTGCTGAGCAGAGAGCCCAGTGTGGGGCTCAATCCCAGGACTCTGGGATCATGACCCCAGCCAAAGGCAGAGGCTTTAACCCACTGAAACACCCAGGTGCCCCTGTAATTCTATTCATAACTATTTATTCTACTAAAATATTTTCACCTATACACAAATACACATTTGTATGTTTGTTATATTGCTTATAATTATGAGACATTGGAAAATCTCATTCTCTGAAAGATGACTATATTAAATAAATTATGGTTAAATCTTCACTGTAAAAAATTATCTTTGGAGGGGGAGGAGTCAAGATGGCAGAGAAGTAGCAGGCTGAGACGACATCTGGCAGCAGAAGATCAGCTAGATAGCCTATCAAACCATTCTGAGCACCTACGAATCCAACAGGAGATCGAAGAGAAGAAAAACAACAATTCTAGAAACAGAAAATCGACCACTTTCTAAAAGGTAGGACCAGCGGAGAAGTGAATCTAACGTGACTGGAAGTAGACCCCAGGGGGAGGGGCGGCTCCCGGCAAGCGGCGGAGCAATGGAGCACAATCAGGACATTTAAAAGTCTGCTCCAGGGAGGGACATCACTCTAGAGGCTAAACTGGGGTGAAGACCTCATGGGGACAGCATGGACTCAGGTCCCACAGGGTCACAGAAGTATCAGGGGTGTCTGAGTGTCACAGAGCTCACAGATACTAGAGCAGGGAAGCTGGCTGCGGAGACAGAGCTGAGGTTTCCTAGAGCCATGGCCTGTGACATGGGCCAGTGCTCTGTGACACGGGCCGGTGCTCTGTGCGGGGGGTCCCCACAAGATCCGGGGAGACTCCGACCCGTGAGAGCTCAGGGATCTATGGGGTTCGGAGACTCCAGGTGGGACTCTGCCAGAGACAGAGATGCTTGGTCACAGGCTGGGAGAGCTCAGAGCGCAGCCAGAAGCCAGTGAGATGGGACTGATTATGCACAATTTTCTCTAAGCAAGGCTGGAGGCTGGGGAGACGGGAGTGATTAAACGCTTTTCTCTGAAGGCGCACTGAAGACTGGGGCCCCTAGCTCTCGGCTCCTCTGAACCAGAGATTGGGAGGCCGCCATTTTCATTCCTGTCCTCCAGAACTCTACGGAAAGCTTTCAGGGAACAAAAGCTCCCGAAAGCGTACCTGAGAGGATTACTTAGCCCGGCCCCTGGTAAGGGCGGTGCAATTCTGCCTGGGGCAGAGACACTTGAGAATCACTACAACAGGCCCCTCCCCCAGAAGATCAACAAGAAAACCAGCCAAGACCAAGTTCACTTAACAAAGAGAACAGCGGATTCTTACCTGGACAAAATGACAAGGCGGAAAAACTCACCACAAAAAAAAGAACAGGAGGTAGGACCAAAGGCTAGGGACCTAATGAATACAGACATTGGTAATATGTCAGATCTGGAATTCAGGACGACAATTCTCAAGGTTCTAGCTGGGCTTGAAAAAGGCATGGAAGATATTAGAGAAACCCTGTCAGGAGAAATAAAAGCCCTTTCTGGAGAAATAAAAGACCTAAAATCTAACCAAGTTGAAATCAAAAAAGCTACTAATGAGGTACAATCAAAAATGGAGGCTCTTACTGCTAGGATAAATGAGGCAGAAGAAAGAATTAGTAATATAGAAGACCAAATGACAGAGAATAAAGAAGCTGAGCAAAAGAGAGACAAACAACTACTGGACCACGAGGGGAGAATTCGAGAGATAAGTGATACCATAAGATGAAACAACATTAGAATAATTGGGATTCCAGAAGAAGAAAGAGAAAGAGGAGCAGAAGGTATAATGGAGAGGTTATTGTAGAGAATTTCCCTAATATAGCAAGGGGAACAAGCATCAAAATTCAGGAGGTGCAGAGAATCCCCCTCAAAATCAATAGGAATCAGTCCACACCCCGCCATCAATAGTAAAACTTACAAGTCTTAGTGACAAAGAGAAAATCCTGAAAGCAGCATGGGACAAGAAGTCTGTAATGTACAATGGTAAAAAATATTAGATTGGCAGCAGACTTATCCACAGAGACCTGGCAGGCCAGAAAGAACTGGCATGATATATTCAGAGCACTAAATGAGAAAAACATGCAGCCAAGAATACTTTATCCAGCTAGGTTATCATTGAAAATAGGAGAGATGAAAAGCTTCCAGGAAAAACAAAAACTGAAAGAATTTGTAAATACCAAACCAGCTCTACAGGAAATATTGAAAGGGGTCCTCTAAGCAAAGAGAGACCCTAAAAGTATTATCAGAAAGGAACAGAGACAATATACAGTAACAATCACCTTACAGGCAATACAATGGCACTAAATTCATATCTCTCAATAGTTAACCTGAACGTATATGGGCTAAATGCCCCAATCAGAAGACACAGGATTTCAGAATGGATAAAAAAAACAAAACCCATCAATATGTTGCCTACAAGAAACTCATTTTAGACTGAAGACACCTCCAGATTGAAATTGAGGGGGTGGAAAACAATTTACTATGCTAATGGACATCAGAAGAAAGGTGGGGTGGCAATCCTTATATCAGATCAATTAGATTTTAAGCCAAAGACTATAATAAGAGATGAGGAAGGACATTATATCATACTCAAATGGTCTGTCCAACAAGAAGATCTAACAATTTTAAAAATCTATGCCCCTAACATGGGAGCAGCCAACTATATAAACCAATTAATAACAAAATCAAGGAAACACATTGACAAGAATACAATAATAGTTGGAGACTTTAACACACCCCTCACCGAAATGGACAGATCATCCAAGCAAAAGATCAACAAGGAAATAAAGGTCTTAAATGACACACTGTACAAGATGGACATCACGGTATATTCAGAACATTCCATCCCAAAGCAACAGAATACACATTCTTCTCTAGTGCCCATGGAACATTCTCCAGAATAGATCATATCCTCGGTCATAAATCAGGTCTCAATCGGTATCAAAAGATTGGGATCATTCCCTGCATATTTTCAGACCACAATGATCTGAAGCTAGAACTCAATCACAAGAGGAATTTGGAAAGAGCACAAATACATGGAGCCTCAATAGCATCCTTCTAAAGAATGAATGGGTCAACCAGGAAATTAAAGAAGAATTGAAAACATCCATGGAGACAAATAATAATGAAAACACAACGGTCCAAAATCTTTGCTGTGGGACACAGCAAAAGCAGTCCTGAGAGGAAAATATATAGTGATACAAGCCTTTCTCAAGAAACAGGAAAGGTCTCAAATGCACAACCTAACCCTACACCTAAAGGTGTTCGAGAAAGAAAAACAAAGAAAGCCTAAACCCAGCAGGAGAAGAGAAATAATAAAGATCAAAGCAGAAATCAATGAAATAGAAACAAACAAAAAAAAATAGAACAAATCAATGAAACTAGGAGCTGGTTCTTTGAAAGAATTAATAAGATTGATAAACCCCTGGCCAGACTTATCCAAAAGAAAAGAGAAAGGACCCAAATAAATAAAATCATGAATGAAAGAGGAGAGATCACAACCAACACCAAAGAAATACAAACAATCATAAGAACATATTATGAACAACTCTATGCCAACAAATTCGACAATCTGGAAGAAATGGATGCTTTCCTAGAGACATATAAACTGCCAAAACTGAACCAGGAAGAAATAGAAAACCTGAATAGGCCCATAACCAGTAAGGAGATTGAAACAGTCATCAAAAATCTCCAAACAAACAAAAGCCCAGGGCCAGATGGCTTCCCAGGGGAATTCTACCAAAGATTTAAAGAAGAATTAATTCCTATTCTCTTGAAACTGTTCCAAAAAATAGAAATGGAAGGAAAACTTCCAAACTCATTTTATGAGGCCAGCATCACCTTGATCCCCAAACCAGACAAGGATCCCATCAAAAAAGAGAATTACAGACCAATATCCTTGATGAACACAGATGCGAAAATTCTCACCAAAATACTAGCCAATAGGATCCAACAGTACATTAAAAGGATTATTCACCACGACCAAGTGGGATTTATTCCAGGGCAGCAGGGTTGGTTCAACATCCGCAAATCAATCAATGTGATACAGTACATTAACAAAAGAAAGAACAAGAACCATATGATACTCTCAATAGATGCTGAAAAAGCATTTGATAAAGTGCAACATCCCTTCCTAATCAAAACTCTTCAAAGTGTAGGGATAGAAGGCACATACCTCAATATTATCAAAGCCATCTATGAAAAACCCACGGCAAGTATCATTCTCAATGGAGAAAAACTGAGAGCTTTTCCGTTAAGGTCAGGAACACGGCAGGGATGTCCACTATCACCACTGCTATTCAACATAGTACTAGAAGTCCTAGCCTCAGCAATCAGACAACAAAAAGAAATTAAAGGCATCCAAATCGGCAAAGAAGAAGTCAAACTATCGCTCTTTGCAGATGATATGATACTATATGTGGAAAACCCAAAAGGCTCCACTCCAAAACTGCTAGAGCTTGTACAGGAATTCAGTAAAGTGTCAGGATATAAAATCAATGCACAGAAATCAGTTGCATTTCTTTACACCAACAACAAGACAGAAGAAAGAGAAATTAAGGAGTAAATCCCATTTACAATTACACCCAAAACCATAAGATACCTAGGAATAAACCTAACCAAAGAGGCAAAAAATCTATACTCAGAGAACTATAAAGTACTCATGAAAGAAATTGAGGAAGACACAACGAATGGAAAAATGTTCCATGCTCATGGATTGGAAGAATAAATATTGTGAAAATGTCTATGCTACCTAAAGCTATCTACACATTTAATGCAATGCCTATCAAAATTCCATCCAATTTTTTCAAAGAAATGGAACAAATAATCCTAAAATTTATATGGAACCAGAAAAGACCTCGAATAGCCAAAGGAATATTGAAAAAGAAAACCAAAGTTGGTGGCATCACAATTCCCGACTTCAAGCTCTACTACAAAGCTGTTATCATCAGGACAGTATGGTACTGGCACAAAATCAGACACATAGATCAATGGAACAGAATAGAGAGCCCAGAAATAGACCCTCAACTCTATGGTCAACTAATCTTCGACAAAGCCGGAAAGAATATCCAATGGAAAAAAGACAGCCTCTTCAACAAATGGTGTTGGGAAAATTGGACAGCCACATGCAGAAAAATGAAATCGGACCATTTCCTTACACCACACACGAAGATAGACTCAAAATGGATGAAGGACCTCAACGTGAGAAAGGAATCCATCCAAATCCTTGAGGAGAACACAGGCAGCAACCTCTTTGACCTCAGCTGCAGCAACTTCTTCCTAGGAACAACACCAAAGGCAAGGGAAGCAAGGGGAAAAATGAACTATTGGGACTTCATCAAGATCAAAAGCTTTTGCACAGCAAAGGAAACAGTCAACAAAACCAAAAGACAACTGACAGAGTGGGAAAAGATATTTGCAAATGACATATCAGATAAAGGGCTTGTATCCAAAATCTATAAAGAGCTTAGCAAACTCAACACCCAAAGAACAAATAATCCAATCACGAAATGGGCAGAGGACCTGAACAGACATTTCTGCAAAGAAGACATCCAGATGGCCAACAGACACATGAAAAAGTGCTCCACATCACTGG
>ML112495.1:3119-41501 GCA_003697995.1 Taxidea taxus jeffersonii
TTTTTTTTTTTCATCAATTGAGAGGACAATGTGATTTTTCCCTCTTCTCTTATTGATTTGTTCTGTGACATCGATTGATTTGAGAATATTGAACCAACTTTGCATTTTGGGATAAACCACACCTAGTTATGGTAGAAAATAATTTTAAGGTACTGTTGGATCCTATTAGCTAGAATCTTGTTGAGAATCTTGGTATCCATATTCATCAGGGATATGGGTCTGAAATTCTCCTTTTTGATGGGGTCTTTGCCTAGTTTGGGGATCAAGGTAATGCTGCCTTCATAGAAAAAGTCTGGAAGTTTTCAATCTCTTCCTATTTTTTGAAAAAATTCTTCAGGATAATAGGTATTATTTCTTCTTTGAATGTTTGGTAGAATTCTCCAGGGAATCTATCAGGTCCTGGACTCTTGTATTTTGGGAGGTTTTTCATCACTGCTTCAATCTCATTACGAGATACTGGTCTATTCAGGTTGTCAATTTATTCCTGTTTCAGTCTTGGAAGTTATAGGTTTCCAGGAATGCATCCATTCCTCCTAGGTTGCTTAACTTAGCTGTTGGTAATAATTTCTGATGACTGTTTCTATTTCCTTGGTGTTAGTCATGGTCTCTCCCTTTACATTCATAATTTCACTAATTTGGGTCCTCTCTCTTTTCTTTTGGATTAGTTTGGCCAGTGGTGTATCCATCTTATTAATTGTTTCAAAGAACCAGCTTCTATTTTCATTGATGTATTCTATTGTATTGCTGGTTTTAACTCATTGATATCTGCTCTAATCTTATTTCCCTTCTTGTGTGTGGTGTTGGCTTAATTTTTTTTTAAAGATTTTATTTATTTATTTGACAGACAGAGATCACAAGTAGTCAGAGAGACAGGCGGAGAGAGAGGAGGAAGCAGGCCCCATGCAGAGCAAAGAGCCCGATGCGGGGCTCAATCTCAGGATCCTGGGATCATGACCTGAGCCAAAGGCAGAGGCTTTAACCCACTGAGCCACCCAGGCGATCCTTAATTTGTTCTTGATTCTCCAGTTCCTTAAGGTGTAAAAAGAGTTTGTGCATTTGGAATATTTCTATTTTTTTTTTTTGAGTGAGATTTGGATGGATATGTATTTCTCCCTTAGGATCACCTTTGCCATATCCCATAGGATTTGAACCAATGTGTATTAATTCTCATTGGCTTCCATGAATTGTCTAAGTTCTTTGATTTCCTGGTTGATCCAAAGCTATGAATAGAAGAATGAAACTTGACCATTCTCTTACACCATCACAAAGATAAACTCAAAATGCATGAAAGACTTCAATGTGAGATAGGAATCCATCAAAATCCTAGAGGAGAACATAAGCAGTAACCTCTTTGACATTGGCCACAGCAACTTCTTTCAAGACACGTCTCCAAAGGCAAAGGAAACAAGAGTGAACGAAAATGAACTTTTGGGACTTCATCAAGATAAAAGCTTCTGCACAGCAAAGGAAACAGTCAACAAAACAAAGAGGCAACCCATGGAATGGCACAAGATATTCACGAATTACACTACAGACAGTGGGATGATATCCAAGATCTATAAAGAACTCCTCAAACTCAACACCCCCAAAAAAGATAATCAAGTTAAAAAAGATGAGCAGAAGACATAAACAGACACTTGTCCATTGAAGACATACAAATGACTACCAGACACATGAAAAGATGTTCATCATTAGCCATCGGGTAAATTCAAAGCAAAACCACATCGAGATACCACCTTACATCAGGGAGAATGGCAAAAATTAACAAGGCAAAAACAACAAATGTTGGAGAGGGTGTGGAGAAAGGGGAACCCTCTTACACTGTTGGTGGGAATGCAAGTTGATGCAGCCACTTTGGAAAACAGTGTGGACATTCATCAAAAAATAAAAAATAGAGCTACCCTATGACCCTGCAATTGCACTACTGGGTATTTACCCCAAAGATACAGATGCAGTTAAAGAAGGGCCATCTGTACCCCAATGCTTATAACTGCAATGTCTATAATAGTCAAACTGTGGAAAGAGCTGAGATGCCCTTCAACAGATGAATGGATAAAGAAGATGTGGTCCATATATACAATGGAATATTAGCCATCAGAAAGGTTGAATAACCAACTTCTGCATCAACATGGATGGGACTAGAGGAGATTATGTGGAGTGAAATAAGTCAAGCAGAGAGAGTCAATTATCATATGACTTCACTTACTTATGGAACATAAGGAATAACATGGAGGACACTAGGAGAAGGAAACAAAAAATGAAGGGGTGAAAATCTGAGGGGAGATGAACCATGAAAGACTGGGCTCTGAGAAACAAACTGATGGTTTTATTTTTTTTTTAAGATTTTATTTATTTATTTGAGGTAGGCAGAGAGGCAGGCAGAGAAAAAGGAGGAAGCAGGCTCCCCACTGAGCAGGAAGCCCAATGCTGGGCTCAATCCCAGGATACTGGGATCATGACCTGAGCTGAAGGCAGAGGCTTTAACCCACTGAGCCACCCAGGTGCCCCAAAACTGACGGTTTTAGAGGGCAGGTAAGTGAGGAGATGGGTGAGCCTGGTCGTGGGTATTAAGGAGGGCACGTATTGCATGGAGTCCTGGGTGTTTATGTAAACAATGAATCTTGGAACACTACATCAAAAACTAATGATGTATTGTATGGTGACTAACATAACACAATAAAAATGTAAAAAAAGGAAAATGTAAATCTTTTACTACTAAGTAATTGAAGGATATTAAAAACATATGCAGAAGCTTATGGAGTAGGTTGCGGGAAGAGAATTTAATCATTCTGCATTCCATTTTCTGTATCTATGGATTGGAAGTCACTTTTGTGCAGGTATCAGTTATAGTTGTCTGTGATGTCCTTCTCATTTCCCTATACTCCTATAGCTTTAGGGGATGGAAGTGAAACCTCCCATTTGCCTGCTCATTTTATTGGCCACCAAGGTCTCTTTTTGCCTATTTGTGTGGTGGCTGGAAGATTGGAGAATAATTATCCCCTGAGGTCAGGTTTTAACCCATTGCTGTGGAGTTGATGTATTAATGCTACAGTGGGACAATTCTGAGGCCTTTGAACTGTGCTGGTTTTCAGAGCTTCCCTGAAGAATTGGTGAATTGCATAATTATATACTTCATTGTAAAGTGTGCCTGTGTCCCTCCCTTCCTGATAGTGTTACTATAGTAGTGCTTCTTTCATGTCCCAAATTACTATTTGCACTTCTCTTAAGGTTTGTTGCTAGTTGAATCTAAACAAAGGCATCAATTCACACCAAATGTATTAAAAATTCAATGCTATTCCAAATAAAATACTAATTGTGTGTTTGCACATGTGTGTGTGTGTGTGTGTGTGAATAAACTAACAAAATGACTCAAAGCATAAGATACTTTGTCCTAGGCTCTTCAGCAGCAAACAGACCCTGAGACAAGTTCTGAAGCAGAAGTAATTTACTAAGACCTGTTACTGGAAAATGAGTAAGGTGTGGGTAAAGGGGTGCAAGTAAGGAAAGGAACTAAAAAAAAAAAAAATTGGTATGGACCACATTCAGAGTTGCCCCATAGGGCAAGAGGTGGGAGTTGGGGTATTTTTACTTCTGTACCTGTCCACAGAAAGGGCAGTACTTGGAGGACATATACTTCCCATCGCTCTGGAACTCCACATATGCAGGCAACATGGGCTCTGGTAGCCTTCTATTAAAGATGCTGCCCATCACAAAGATAGTATGTCTGGGGAAGATGCCTTGGAATGCCAGTGGAATCCAAGGGCAGTTGGGGGAACACATACAGTATGCACTGCATTCAGAGGGCCATTTAGAGAAAACAAGCATTCTCCACAGGAGCTGCCACTGACTGAGGCCCCAGTGGTGATACAGCTCAGCAGAACTGTGGCCAAGACATCATCACAAAGTAAAAAAGAGGAAGTCCTCTCAGGAAGGACTTCCTATAGAAGACATGTTTCCAGTGGCATCTATTAAAACTGCTGCCGTAATTTCTGCTGATGGACCAAGGGGCTTTCCCAGGGAGTTCCCTGGCCAGCACATCAAGCCACAAATGTTCTGATTTATTGAGGCCTTAGTGTCACTATGAGTGTCTCCAGGCATTTGACTGATGTTGCAACTTATTGTGTTTCTAGTTCTAAACTATGATCATATCACTAACCAAACTAAGCCTTAATTTGATTTCAGGGTAAAAGATTAATAATGTCTTCATCAGGGACCTGGTTAGGTCAGTCTGTTAAGGTCATGAACCAAGGGTCCTGGGATCAAGCCCTGTATCTGGTTCCTGGCTCACAAGGGAGCCTGCTTCCCTCTCTACCTGCCACTCCCCCTGTGCATGCTCTCTCTCTCTCTCTCTGACAAAAAAAAAATAAAATCTAAAAAAAAAAATAATCATCAGAAGCTGATTAAATGAGATGATACTTAAGTGCCTATCAGAACCTCCCAATCATGCAGGTAATTGTTATATATTTCTTGCAGCTTATTTGTATAAAAATTTCTAGATTTATCAGCTAGGAGGGTACATTCCCTTTTGGGAATACTGGGAATGCTTTAATGGCAGAATTTTGATCTACTGACTAATAATTGTGAGTTCAATGGGCAAGGCTAGAGAAAAGAGGGTTATAGCAGTCACATTTCACTATAGTCCTAAATGTCATTTTTATTACTGGGAAGAACAAGTGGGCATTCATCCTCCCTAACAAAAAATTCCTGGCTTTATTAAAAAGAAGAAGAAGAAGAAAACAAACAAGCAAATAAACAAACAAAAACAAAAAAACAAACCTGATCTTAAATTTTTACACAAATTCTAGTTAGCTTAGTTGAAAAGTTTTCTGATTTCATAACTATTAATTCCATGGTTATGACTAAAATTTCCTTTGTTCTTACTTCGTAGGTCTTTGGAAAGCAAATAAGTAAAAATACATCAGTACAGAATTTTTTTTAACTCTAAATTTTCTGAGGAGATGTCCATTGAAAGTGAAATGAAAACATGAGCAACCCTACCTAACATGTAAAAGGTTCCCAAGGGTAGCAATGAATAAGAAATAAAAACTGAGGGGATCCAAGCTGTTGTGTGACAGAGTCACTCCACTGGATGCTCCACAGAAAGGACTTTATATGGGTTTGTTTGACTTCCATTTGTGCCATAATAAAATACCACAGAATGGGTCATTTCAATAATAAAATTAATATATGCCACACAGTTCTGGGGGCTGGACATCTGATATCAAAGTGTCAGCAGGGTTGTTTCTTCTGATGTCTCAGGCCTCAGCTTGCAAATGGACATCTCCTTGATCCTTAATGTGGTCTTCCTCTGTGTGTGTCTGTGTCCTAATCTCTTTTTGTAAGGACACCAGTTAGATTCAATTAGGGCCCACAGATATGAACTCAGTTAACTTAAACCACCTCTTCAAAGACCCCGTCTTTCAATGCAGTCACATTCTGAAGTACTGGAGGTTAGGACTCCAACATACAAATTTTTAGGAGACACAGTTCAGCCCATAGCAGACTTCATGCAGGGAGGGCCAGAATCTATCCAACTCCTAGACCACTGTCTACTCTGGTAGCATACAGAGCACCGTTATTGAAGAGAAACATTCTTCTTGCCTTTGATATTTGACAGTTCCTATTTGCTTTGATGGGCTGACCCCTCTGACCTCATGCAGTCTACTACTTAGAAGAAAACAATTTAATGTTTTTCTCTATTTTTTCTATCTGAGATACAAAAATGTTTTTAGGATTTATAGCCTTGTTCAAATTTCCTGTATAAAGTGACCATATTGTGGAAATATAGGATTAAAAATGTAATTGTGGAGGTCCTTATAGGAGGATATAATCTAGAAACCAATGCTAAATATATGGAAGAGTGAACTTAATTGGTTTCCAAAGTGCATTTTTTGTAAAGGAATTACCTGTATGGTCTAGCTTCAAGAGTGTCTGGCAGTGCCAAAGGTGGCTTGACTGGACACCTTGACCAAAATACATGTATGTTGCTTTCCTTTAGTGGATTCCTTTCCCTAGTAGTTTGCTACCAGGAGAAGCTGAGCTGTGGCATATTCATTTGTTCATGCTATAAAGTGGACTTGTGCCCATAAGTGTGTTCCAGTGCTCATTCAGCCACCATCTACTCAGCACTCTCATGTATTGTTCACCATTCTGAGGCTGTGGTTATAGAGAACATCACTGTTCTCGTGCACTCACGGAATAGTAATCCTCATAAACATTGCAAAAAAGGGGAAACTCTGGGAGCAATAGAAAGGGAACTTGGAGGAATCTGTGCTTTGGGGAACAAAGGATTAGAGGAGGAGGCTAATAGAAAGGCTTGCCAAGTGCATCAGCTGTGAACTCTTCTGAGATTGGGGGTGGAAGTCACCTCTCCCTCCTAGAAGCTCTAAGGAGGGAGCAGTAGGTTTCTCTTGGGCTGGCTTTGTGCAGAGATCACTGTTTGGCCCAAGATTTTCCCTTATGTAATCTCAAATGCTTCTTTAAAATATGAGTCTGTGGCAAAATAGTTTAGGGAATGCTATCTATAAAAAAAAAAATAACATTAACTTTCTGACCATCCTATGGAAACCACTGCATTAGAATGTGTGGACTTGGCTATTTCTTCCCAGAAAGCCACAGGCAAAGACAATCAAATTTAAGAGGGGAGAGCTCAATGACAGCAAGTAGCTGATTTGGGTATGTCCTCAGGGTGGTTTGAAAGCCCTCAAAATTTTAGAGATGAAGTTTTGGTTCCAAGCAGAGAAAATGAAGATGAAGACATGTTTTTATCAGAAAATTGTTCTGTGATATCAAGGAGAAGAGAAATGATTTGTCACCACACTCATCCTAGAGTGTGCTTTGGGAATTCCTAATTGCTTTGTAGCTGGGAGTCCAAAGATATAAGATAGATAAACATCTTTCCAGGGCTACTTTCCATGCCAAACATGAAAAAAACAACCACTTGATAGGATACACTGAGATTTACCTGTTAACCTAGAGCAGAACAGTGAATACCTGCCATACAGCTTATACAGATCAATAACTTAACACGACAAACTTAGGATGACAAAATATTTTCCCTGCAAGAGATATGTCTACAATGAGTACAGAAAATTGACATCATACAAATGTTCCAAAGTAGTCTGTCCCTTTGAAAAAGAATATCAGAGCAATATTTCATAAGTCATGTAAAATGGATCACTGAAATAAATGTTCAAAACAATTAGAAGTACCTGACATATTTTTGTAACAACAAATATTTATGATCTTTTTTGAATTAAAAAAAATACAAATCCTGAACTTTTTTTTTTCTCACTTAGGTTAACAAGGAAAATCGATCCGTATTTGAATTGAAATAGGAAATGATAATGCAGCTTTGTGAACTAGCAACATAATTCCTTTAACTCAGCACCTTTTGCCAGTGAAGAAACTAACAGCCAGCACAGACATTCTGGACTCCTTGAAGATTTCACCAGTTTTTGCCTCTCAGGTTTTCATATTCACAGATACCAACCTTCAGAGTCCCTCCTTACCAATCAGTCATTAATTTAAGTGTAAATAAATCAGAAAGAATGAATACCCAACTTTTGCATCAACATAGACTGGACTGGAGGAGATTATGTTGAGTGAAATAAGTCAGAGAAAGTCAATTATCATATGATTTCACTTAATTGTGGAGCATAAGGAATAACATGGAGGACATTAGGAGAAGGAAAGGAAAAGTGAATTGGAGGAAATAGGAGGGGGACATGAACCATGAGAGGCTCTGGACTCTGAGAAACAGACTGAGGGTTTTGGAGGGGAAGGGAATGTGGGGTTAGGTGAGCCCGGTGGTGGGTATTAAGAAGGATATGTATTGCATGGAGCACTGGGTGTGGTGCATAAACAATGAATCTTGGAACACTGAAAAAAATAAAATTAAATTTAAAAAATAAATAAATGTAAGTAGATTAAAGTCTTCAATCAAAAAGACATAGAGTGGTTAAATGGAAAGGCCCCACTCTATTCTGCCTATAAGAGATTCACTTCAGCTTCAAGAGCACATGGGCTCAAAGTGCAGGTATATTAAAAGATACTTCATGCAAATGGAAACCAAAAGAGACAGGGAGAGCTATATTTACATAAAACAGACTTTAAAGTCCAAACTAATAAGACATAAATGAAGGTCATTATATAATGATAAAGGGGTCAATTCATCAAGAAGATGTAACTATTGTAAATATATATGCAGCTAACATTGGATACCTAAATACTTTTTTTAAAGATTTATTTATTTATTTGACAGACAGAGATCACAAGTAGGCAGAGAGGCAGGCAGAGTGAGAGGAAAGGAGGCAGGCTCCTTGCTGAGCAGAGAGCCCGATGTGGGGCTTGATCCCAAGATCCTGGGATCATGACCTGAAGTGAAGGCAGAGGCTTTAACCCACTGAGCCACCCAGGCACCCCTGGATACCTAAATATTTTAAACAAATACTCAGTATAATAAAAGTAAAGGACTGCAGTATCCTACTTTCAACAATAGACAGATTATCCAGACAGAGAATCAGTAAAGAAACATTGGACTTGAACTAGTCATTAGACCAAATGGACCTAATAGACATATACAAAACATTCCCTCTACAAAAACAGAGTACACATTTTTCTCAAGTTCTCATGTAACATTGTCCAGGATAAATCATATGCTTAGTTACAAAACAAGCCTAAGATGATTGAAATCATACCAGCTATCTTTTCTAATCACAATGGTATGAAAATAGAAATCAATAACAGGAGGAAAACTAAAAAAAAAAAAAAAAAAAAAATGAAAAAAAATAAAAAAAAAAAAAAAAAAAAAATCACAAATGTGTAGGAATTTGCGTACTTCTGAACAACCAGTTGGTCAAAGAAGAAATCAAAAGGCAAATACAAAATATATTGAAACAAATGGAATGGAATACTGAAACTTTTGGGATGATGCAAAAGCTGAGCTAAGAGGGAAATTTATAGTAATAAATGCCTACATTAAAAAAAAAAACTCAAATAAACAGCATAACTTTACACCTCAAGCAATTAGAAAAAGAACAAACTAAGTCAAAAGTTAGCAGAAGAAGATGATTTCACTCATCTGTAGAATTTAAGAAACAAAACAGATGAACAGAGGTGAAAGTAAGGAAAAATAAAATAAGGTAAAAACAGAGTGAAGGGCATCTGGGTGGCTCAGTTGGTTAAGCATGTGACTCTTGATTTTGGCTCAGATCATGACCCTGAGACCGTGTTGTGAGATCAAGCACTGCCTCTGGCTTCCAACTGGGTATGGAGCTTGCTTAAGTTTCTCTCTCTCCCTCTCCTTCTGCCCCTTCTCCCTCTAAAAAAGAAAGAAAGGAGAAAAAAAAAAAAAAGAAAGGGAGGCAAACCATAAAAGACTATTAACTATAAAGAACAAACTGAATGTTGCTGGATGGGAGGTCAGTGGGGGGATGAGTTAAATGGGTGCTGGGCATTAAGGAAGGTCCTTATTGGGATGAACACTGGGTGTTATATGTAAGTGAAATATCATCAAATTCTACTCCAGAAATCAATACTACACTATATATTCACTATCTTGAATTTTAAAAAATAAAATAAAGAAAAACACAAAAATCAGAGCACAAGTAAATAAAATGAAATGAAGACTCAAAAGACTAGAAAAGATCAATAAAATTAAGAATTGATATTTTCAAAAGAGAAACAAATTTGACAAACCTTTAGCTAGATTTACCAAGAAAAAAAGAGGATTCAAGTAAATAAAATTTTAAATGAAAGAGGAAAAATTAAAACCAATATCACAGAAATGCAAAGGTTCATAAGAGGTTACTTGAAAAATTATAAGCCAACAAATTGAGTGACCTTGAAATACTGGATAAACTTTTAGAAACATACAACCTACCAACACTGAATCATGAAGAAATATAAAATCTGAATAGACCAATAATGAATAAGGCTATTGAACTGATAAAAACCTCCCAGGTATCAGAGTAACACCGGCCTCATAGAATGAGTTTGGAAGCTTCTCTTCCTTTTTTTTTTTGAAATAGTTTGAGAAGAATAAGAATAAACTCTTTTTTAAACGGTAGAATTTACCTGTGAGTCCATCTATTCCTAGACTTTTGTTTGTTGAAAGTTTTTGATTACCAGTTCAATTTTGCTACTAGTAATCAGTCTGCTCAAATTGCCTATTTCTTCTTGATTCAGTATTGAAAGATCGTATGTTTCTAGAAATTACTCATTTCTTCTATGGTTGCATATATGCATATATGCAACCATATGAATAGAATTCAGAGACATATATAGATTATATAGACTTATATAGAGATCATATATTTTATATATAATATAATATTAAATATATTATATATTATATTATAATTAATTATATTAATATAATTGATATTATATATTAAATATATATTATATATTTTGTATATATGTATATATATTGAAACCATATGAATAGACTTAGAGGGTATTATGCTAAATGAAATAAGTCAGGCAGAGAAAGAAAATACCATATGATTTCACTTATATGTGAAAGTTAAAAAAAACCACAAAAACGAATGAACAAACAAAAAACAGAAACAGAATCATAAAGAGAATAAACTAGTGGTTGCCAGATAGGAAGAGATTGGGGTATAGATGAAATAGGTGAAGGAGATTAAGAAGTGCAAACTTGCACTTATAGAATGAGTAATTCAAAGGGATGAAAGGTACAGAATAAGGAATATAGTCCATAATATTATAATGGTATTGCATGATAATGGGTGGTGACTGCACTTTTTATGGTGAGCACATCTTAATGTATGGAGCTATCAAATCACTACGTTGTGCAACTAAAAATAATGTAGAATTGTATGTCAAGTACATTTCAATTTTTAAAAATGTCCCAACCAAAAAAGCTCAGGTCCAGATGGATGCATGGGTTAATTCTATCAAATATTTAAATAAGAACACCAGTGATCAAGAAATATTGTACCAGCACAAAAACAGACATATGGATCAATGGAACAGAACTGAAAACCCAGAAATGGGCCTAAAATTATAAGGTCAATTAATATTCAACAAAGCAGGAAAGAATATCCAATGGGAAAAAAAACTATCTCTTCAACAAATTGTGCTGGGAAAACTGGATAACAACACACAGAAGAATGAAACTTGACCACTTTCTTAAACCATACACAAAAATAAATTCAAAAGGGATGAAAGACCTAAATGTGAGACATGAAACCATAAAAATCCTAGAGGAGAAAACAGGTAGCAACCTCCTTAACATCAACCACAGCAACTTCTTGCTAGACACATCTCCTGATGTAAGGGAAACAAAAGCAAAAATGAACTAGTGGGACCTCATCATGATAAAAAGGTTCTGCACAGTGAAGGAAACAATCAACAAGGCTAAATGACAACCTTCAGAATGAGAGAAGATATTTGCAAGTGACATATCTGATAAAAGGTTAGTAATCAAAATCTATAAAGAACTCATTAAATTCAACACACACCCACAAAAAACTAATCCAGTTTAAAAATGGGGAGAAGATTTGACAAGATGGCAGGGAAGTAGGAGGAGGTGCTGTTTCAACCTGTATCCTAAAGTGAGCTGATTACCTACCAAATGACTATGATCACCCATGAAATCAGCCTAAGATTAGAATTATACACTTCTGGATCCCTACAGGGGCAGAAGATGTCAGGGGGCAGGTAAAGCGGAGTGGGATCTTTGGACTGATATTAGAAGATAAACAAAAGGGGGAGGGAGCCACCAGAAGTGACCCATTGGAAAGTAATACCCTAATACAAGAGTGCCCTGTGACTGGGGACCAACATTAATTTGGAATCTGTTTGAAAGCACTCAAAAAGAGCAAAGGATCATGGGGAAAACTGTGGGATCCTGGGCAATTAGGGACAGGAGCTTAAGTCCCCAGACCCAGGACAGCCACCCCTGGCGCTGAGCCAGAGAGAATGCACAAAGAGTGTGTGGGTGGGGGATTCCATGAGGGTGAGGGAGCCTTGCCAGCAGGCAGAACCACAGCCTTTTGCACTCTTCACTTGGGTGCCTTGCAACCAGAGTCTGAGTCACGCCCCACATGCCCCCCTGAGAGAGGTGCAGGCAGGCACCAGCGGGAGCTCTCTTGGACCCCAGAGAATCTGAGCACTCCCAGCCTGGGCCAGTGGGAAAATCTCAGTGCACTCTCCCTGCTTGGGACCTCCTGGCGGTCTGGAGCTGCCCAAACCAAGCAGGTCTGGACTGCCAAGCAGGAGTTCCTGTGACTCCAGAGACTGTGACTGGGAACGTGCTCTGCCAGAGGCCAAATAAAAGATACGAAATGATTGAAAAGATTGAAACAGCACCTCCTCCTAATTCCCTGCCATCTTGTCAAATCCCCTCCCATTTCTTAACTGGATTAGTTTGTGTGTGTGTGTGTGTGTGTGTGTGTGTTGAGTTTGATGAGTTCTCTATAGAATTTGATTACTAACCTTTTATTTATTTATGTGCTCTGGAGCACCCAGAGGGGAACAGACTGACACTTCTCTTAACTCAGAGAGGGAGGTCTGGATGCAATTTGCTTTCCTCTAAACTTCCAAACACCATCAAAAGCCTAGGCGAGAGAAAACAAACAAACAAACAAACAAACAAAACCCCCAGGGAAAAAAAGCCTGAAAAACTGATTTTCTCAGAGCCCACCCCTTTGATGGGGGCAGAAGGACTTAACTCAAGTGACATTGCCTGAAAACCCACACAGCAGGCCCCTCCCCCAGAGAGCCAAGGGGGGGCAGGGGAGACAAGAGAACAACCACCACTACTTCATAGATACAACTTTTATTTTAAATTTGTTCCCACAATTCTGGTTCATTTTTCATATATATAAAATTTTAACCTATTTACCATCACAGTGAGATGTCCAGTACATCAAATTATATAATAACCTTTTAATCTGGACTTTTTGATACCTATACCTGTGTTTTTCTTTTGCTTTTCTATTTTTTAATTTTTTAAATTTTATTTATTCTTTTAAAAAAATATTCATATAGAGTTAAGCTTCAAGGTAATCCCCTTCCCCCAGTCAATGCTATCCCTATAGGTAAACCAGTTTTTTTTTTTAATGTATTTATTTGACAGAGATCACAAGTAGGCAGAGAGGCAGGCAGAGAGAGGGAGGAGGAAGCAGGCTCCCCACTGAGCAGAGAGCCTGATGCGGGGCTCGATCCCAGGACCCTGAGACCCTGACCTGGGCCGAAGGCAGAGGCTTAACCCCCTGAGCCACCCAGGCGCCCTGGTAAACCAGTTTTTAATCCCCCTTTATTTTAGGAAAGTTGAGTCCTTTAACAAAGATATAAAGATACATCCAGGAAGAATCAAAATAACCTTCCTCACCCACACTGAGAATTTATAAACACTCTCCCATCTTTTTCTGCCACCAGTGTTTCTGTGTATTAGTTTTTGTCCTGGTAGTATATAAATCTTATACTTGGGGTTCTTTTTGACGAGGTATTTTATATATATATATATTTTTTTTTTTCTCTTGTCATCTACTTTTGTCGGGCTTTTTGTTTGTCTGTTTTTGTTTGTATACTTCATAAATCTTACCTTGGAGCCCATTTGGGCTGGGCCTTCTCTTTTATTTTATTGATCTTTTTTTTTTTTTTTTCCCTCTCTCTCTCTCTTTTTTTTTTTTTTTTTTTTCTTTTTTCTTTCTTTTGGGTGGGGACTCTTGATTACTCAGAAGTGTTCCAGGGTGCACCTTGCCTGCAATATGCAGGAAACTTGCCTGCAATATGGCCGATACATTCTGCTATGCATCTTTTCAGCCATTAGTCACCAAAATGACTAGGAGGAGGAATGCCCAACAGAAGAAAAATTCAGAGACTGGGCCTTCTTCAACAGAGCTAATGGGTATGGACATAGACAACATGTTGGAAATGGAATTCAGGCTGACAATCATCCAGGAAACAGCTAGATTGGAGAAAGCCATGGATGACAAAATGGAATTGATTAGGGCAGAAGTGAAAGCCATCAGAGATGATGTTCACAATGTTCTCAATGAGTTCCAATCTAATCTAAATTCTCTAAAAGCTAGGGTAACTGAGACAGAAGATAGAATTAGTGATCTGGAGGACAAACAGATAGAGAAAAAGGATCAGGAGGAAGCCTGGAAAAAACAGCTTAGAATCCGTGAAAACAGAATTAGCGAAATGAATGATGCCATGAAACGTTCCAACATCAAAATTATTGGAATCCCTGAGGGGGAGGAGAAAGAAAGAAGATAGAAGATATAGTTGAACAAATTCTCCATGAAAATTTTCCCAATCTTGCAAATGGAACCAGCGTTTGTATAGTAGAGGCAGAATGGCCTTCCCCAAGATCATTGAATCTAGAAAGACCTCAAGACATCTGATAATGAAAATGATGAATCATAATTGTAGACAGGAGCTCTTGAGAGCAGCTAGGACAAAGAGATTCCTTACATACAGAGGAAAGCCCATCAGAATAACGTCAGACCTGTCCACAGAAGCCTGGCAAGCCATAAAGGGCTGGCAAGACGTATTCAGGGCACTAAATGAGAAGAACATGCAGCCAAGGATACTTTATCCAGCAAGACTGACATTCAAATGGACAGAAAGATAAAGAGCTTCCAAGACTGGCAAGGTTTAAAAGAGTATGCGACCACCAAACCAACACTGCAGGAAATATTAAGGGGGGCTCTAAAAAGGGGGAAAATCCTAAGAATATCATTGAACAGAAATATATGGAGATAATCTATAGAAACAAAGACTTCACAGGTAACACGATGTCAATAAAAATGTATCTCTCAGTAATCACTTTCAATGCGAATGGCCTGAATGCACCCATAAGACAACACGGGGTTGCAGATTGGATAAAATGACAGGGCCCATCCATATGTTGTCTATAAGAGACCCATTTCGAACCTAAGGATACACCCAGACTGAACGTGAAGGGATGGAGAAGCATCCTTCATGCCAATGGGCCTCAAAAGAATGCTGGGGTATCAATTCTCATATCAGATAAATTAGTTTTTAAACTAAAGACTGTAGTTGGAGATACAGAAGGATACTAAATAATTCTTAAAGGGACTATCCACCAAGAAGATCTAACAATTGTAAATATTTATGCCCCCAATATGGGAGCAGCCAATTTCATAAGAAAACTGTTAATCAAGATAAAGAGTCATATTGATATGAATACATTAATAGGAGATCTTAACACGTCACTCTCAGTAGTAGACAGATCATCCAAGCAGAAAATCAGTAAAGAAACAAGAGCATTGAATGACACTTTGGACCAGATAGACCTCATAGATACATACAGACCATTCGACCCTAAAACAACAGAATACTCATTCTTCTCAAGTGCACATGGAACCTTCTCCAGAATAGACCACATACTGGGTCACAAATCAGGGCTCAACTGATACCAAAAGATTGAGATTATTTCCTGAATATTCTCAGATCACAATACCTTGAAACTGGAGCTTAATCACAAGGAAAAGTTTGGAAGGAACTCAAACACCTGGAAGCTAAAGACCACCTTGCTTAAGAATGCTTGGATCAACCAGGAGATCAAAGAAGAACTTAAACAATTCATGGAAACCAATGAGAATGAAGACACTTCAGTCCAAAACCTATGGGATACAGCAAAGTCAGTCCTATGGGGGAAATACATAGCCATCCCAGCATCCCTCAAAAAATTGAAAAATCCAGAATACTCCAGCTGTCTGTACACCTTAAAGAACTGGAGAATCAACAAGAAATTTAGCCAACTCCACACACAAGAAGGGAGATAATCAAGATTAGAGCAGAGATCAATGAGATAGAAATTAGAGATACAGTAGAACACATCAATGATACTAGAAGCTAGTTTTTTTAAAGAATCAATAAGATTGATAAACCATTGGTCAAACTAATCCAAAAGAAAAGAGAGAAGGCCCAAATTAATAAAATTATGAATGAAAAGGGAGAGATCACAACTAACACCAAGGAAATATAAACAATCGTCAGAAGTTTTTATCAACAGTTATATGCCAATAAGTTAAGCAACTTAGATGAAATGGATGCATTCCTGGAAAGCTATAAACTTCCAAAACTGAACCAGGAAGAAATTGACAACCTGAATAGACCAATATCTAGTAACGAGATTGAAACATTGATCAAAAACCTCCCCAAAACAAGAGCCCAGGACCTGATGGATTTCCTGGGGAATTCTACCAAACTTTCAAAGAAGAAATAACACCTATTCTCCTGAAGCTGTTTCAAAAAATTGAAGAAGAAGGAAATCTTCCAGACTCTTTTTATGAAGCAGCATTACCCTGATCCCCAAACCAGGCAAAGACCCCACCAAAAAGGAGAATTTCAGACCAATATCACTGATGAATGTGGGCGCTAATATTCTCAACAAGATCCTAGCAAATAGGATCCAACAGCACATTAAAAAAAACTATCCAGGGACGCCTGGGTGGCTCAGTTGGTTAAGCAGCTGCCTTTGGCTCAGGTCATGATCCCAGCATCCTGGGATCGAGTCCCACGTCGGGCTCCTTGCTCAGCAGGGAGCCTGCTTCTCCCTCTGCCTTTGCCTGCCTCTCTGTCTGCCTGTGCTTGCTCTCTCTCTCTCTCTATAACAAATAAATAAAATCTTAAAAAAAAAAAAAAGCTATCCACCATGACCAGGTGAGATTCATCCCTGGGTTGCAAGGATGGTTCAACATTCACAAATCAATCAATGTGATAGAACAAATCAATAAGAGAAGAGAGAAGAACCACATGGTCCTCTCAATTGATGCAGAAAAAGCATTTGACAAGTCCAATATCTGTTCCTGATTAAAACGCTTTCAAGTATAGGGATAGAGGGAACATCCCTGAACTTCATAAAATCTATCTATGAAAAACCCACCGCAAATATCATCCTCAATGGGAAAAAGCTGACAGCCTTCCCATTTAGATCAGGAACACGACAAGGATGCCCACCCTCACCACTCTTGTTCAACATAGTATTAGAAGTCATAGCAACAGCAATCAGAGAACAAAGAGAAATAAAATGTGTCCAAATTGGAAATGAAGAAGTCAAGCTCTCTCTCTTCGCAGATGGCATAATACTTTATATGGAAAACCCCAAAGACTCCACCCCCAAACTACTAGAACTCATACAGCAATTCAGTAATGTGGCAGGATACAAAGTCAATGAGTAGAAATCACTTGCTTTCTTACACACTAACACTGAAAACACAGAAAGGGAAATTAGAGAATCAATTCCATTTACTATTGCACCAAGAACCATAAGATATCTGGGAATAAACCTAACCAAAGAGGTAAATGATCTGTACTCAAGGAACTACAGAACGCTCATTAAAGAAATTGAAGAAGACACAAAAAGATGGAAGACCATTCCATCCTCTTGGATTGGAAGAATAAACATTGTTAAAATATCTATACTGCCTAGAGCAATTTATACTTTTAATGCCATTCTGATCAAAATTCCACCGATATTTTTCAAAGAGCTGGAGCAAATAATCCTAAAATTTGTATGGAATCAGAAGAGATCCTGAATTGCTATAGAAATGTTGAAAAAGAAAAACAAAACTGGTGGCATCACATTGCCTGATTTCAAGCTTTACTACAAAGCTGTGATCACCAAGACAGCATGGTACTGGCATAAAAACAGACACATAGGGGGCACCTGGGTGGCTCAGTGGGTTGGGGCCACTGCCTTCGGCTCAGGTCACGGTCCCAGGGTCGTGGGATAGAGCCCCGCGTCGGGCTCTCTCTCTGCAGACAGCCTGCTTCCTCCTCTCTCTCTCTGCCTCTCTGCCTACTTGTGATTTCTGTCTATCAAATGCATAAATAGAATCTTAAAAAAAAACAGACACATAGACCAGTGGAACAGAGTAGAGAGTCCAGATATGGACTCTCTATGGTCAAATAATCTTCAACAAAGCAGGAAAAAATATCCAGTGGAAAAAAGACAGTCTCTTCAATAATTGGTGCTGGGAAAATTGGACAGCTATATGTAGAAGAATGAAACTTGACCATTCTTTTATACAGTACACAAAGATAAACTCGAAATGGATAAAAGACCTCAGTGTGAGACAGGAATCCATCATAATCATAGAGGAGTAACCTCTTTGATATCAGCCACAGCAACTTCTTTTAAAGATATGTCTCCAAAGGCAAAGGAAACCAAAGCGGAAAAGAACTTTTGGGACTTCATCAAGATCAAAAGCTTCTGCACAACAAAGGAAACAGTCAAGAAAACAAAGAGGCAACCCACGAAATGGGAGAAGATATTTGCAAATGGCAGTACAGACAAAAGCCTGATATCCAGAATCTATAAAGAACTTCTCAACTCAACACATACAAAACAGATAATCATGTCAAAAAGTGGGCAGAAGGCATGAACAGACACTTCTCCAATGAAGACATACAAATGGCTATCAGACACATGAAAAAATATTCATCATCATTAGCCATCAGGGAGATTCAAATTAAAACCACATTGAGATACCACCTTACACCAGTTAGAATGGCCAAAATTAGCAAGACAGGAAACAACGTGTGTTGGAGAGGATGTGGAGAAAGGGGAACCCTCTTACATTGTTGGTGGGAATGCAAATTGGTGCAGCCAATTTGGAAAACAATGTGGAGATTCCTTAAGAAATTAAAAATAGAGCTTCACTATGACCCTGCAAATGCACTATTGGGTATTTACCCCAAAGATACAGATATAGTGAAAAGAAGGGCCATCTGCACCCCAGTGTTCATAGCAGCAATGGCCATGGTCGCCAAACTGTGGAAAGAACCAAGATGCCCTTCAACAGACGAATGGATAAGGAAGATGTGGTCCATATTACACTATGGAGTATTATGCCTCCATCAGAAAGGATGAATACTCAACTTTTGTATCAACATGTATGGGACTGGAAGAGATTATGCTGAGTGAAATAAGTCAAGGAGAGAGAATCAATTATCATATAGTTTCACTTATTTGTGGAGCATAAGAAATAACACAGAGGACATGGGGAAATGGAGAGGAGAAGGGAGTTGAGGGAAATTGGAGGGGGAGATGAACCATGAAAGACTATGGACTCTGAAAAACAATCTGAGGGTTTTGAAGGGGCATGGGGTGGGAGGTTGGGGGAGCCTGGTGGTAGGCACATATATATATATATAGAGGGCACATATTGCATGGAGCACTTGGTGTGGTGCATAAACAATGAATTCTCTTATACTGAAAAGAAATTAAATAAAAAATGAAAAAAGAAAATAAAAGTCTAAAAAAAAAAAAAAGAAAGAAAGAAATGGGGAGAAGACATGAATAGACATCTTTCCAAAGGGACATACAGATGGCTAACAGACACCCAAATAAGATTCTCATCATCATTCAACACCAGGGAAATGCAAATCAAAACTTCAGTATGATATCATCTCACACCTGTCAGAATGGCTAAAGTTAACAACACAGGAACAATGAGGTGTTGGTAAGGATGCAGAGAAAAAGGAACTCCCTTATGCTGTTGGTGGGAATGCAAGCTGGTAGTGCCACTCTAGAAAATAGTATGCGGTTTTCTCAAAAAGTTTAAAATAGAACTATCCTATGATCCAGCAATTTCATTACTATGTATTTTACCCAAAAGATAAAAAATACTGATTCAAAGAGGGTACATGCACCTGAATGTTTATAGCAATATTATCAACATAGCCAATTTATGGAAAGATCTCAAACATCCAATGACTGATGAAAGGATAAAGAAGTAGTGGTATACAATGGAATAGTATTCAGCCATAAAAGAGAATGAAATCTTGTCATTTGCAATGACATGGATGGGACTAGAGTGTGTTATGCTAAGTGAAATAAGTCAGTCAGAGAAAGACAAATGCTATATGATTTTACTCATATGTGGAATTTAAGAAATGAAACAGATGAACATATGGGGGGGTTGGGCGGGAGAGACAGGCAAACTGTAAAACAGACCTTAACTATAGAGAACAAACTGAGGGTTGCTGGAGGACAGGAGGGTGGGCGTGTTATAAATGGATCTGGAAGGAATTATGCAAAGTGAAATAAGTCAGAAGAGAAAAACAAATATTGTATAATCTTACCTATATGTGGAACCTAAAAATATCAAATTCATAGAAACAAAGGGTAAACTGATGTTTACCAGGGGTTAGGAGTATGGGAGATGTTGAACAAAAGCCAAAAACCTTCAGTTATAAGATGAACAATTTCCAGGGATCTAATGTACAACATGGTGACTATAGATAATGGTATTGTATTAAATTTACTTGTAAATTGTGTGAAGGTAGACCTTAGCTGTTCTCATCATAACTACAACAAAAATGGTAATTATGTGAGGTGAAGAATGTGATACTAATCTTATTAAGGTACACATTTTGCAATCTATACATTGTACACCTTAAGCTTATACAATATGTCAAATATATCTCAATAATAGTGTAAAAAAGTGAAGTTGGAGAGCCTTCCTCCAGGATAACTGTAAATATTCCCAAACCCACACAGTATTTATGCATGCCTTTTATTTTCATGTTATATTTATATTTCCTTTAAAGAGTAGCACAAGGCCTACCCCTTGATCCACACTAAGCAATGGATCTCTCATACCTTCTTCCTTAAATAAAATGGGGACTACATATTAAAAATGCATACTTTGTGGATCTGATATATTAAGCGTGCTTTATAGTGCCTGGCACAGGAAAAGCCCCGATCAACAATAATTGTTATATTAACACAGATTAATATTTGCTGACAAAATCCAGCAAAGAGAAGTGACACCAACAGATAGATTTTGATACTCCTAATGGAATGAAGCACATTACAATGCAGATGGCATAGCTAATGATGAGCATTACTGAAAAGGAATGAAGGCAAAAACAGTTCCCCAACATTTCTAACTTGTTGCAGAAAAAAGATGCACTATAATGAAAACCTCAAACACACACATTTCCCCAACAGAAGGCAAAAACAGTTCCCCAACATTTCTAACTTGTTGCAGAAAAAAGATGCACTATAATGAAAACCTCAAACACACACATGTGAATCTCAGAGTCCATAAAAATGTTATCTAGACAGATATAGATTCTAAAATACTAAAGGATCAAAATGTCTCAGGATATCTTCCATTATTGATTTGTTTCTATTTATAATGTTGAAAGGTCTTTCATGGTTAGATTTTCACAAAAGACAGGGCACTGTCTTGCTAGGGAGAGCCCAGAGAAATTCTTGAGAGATTGGCAGGAATGGGGGAAAGGGTGGGTAGAGCAGATGTCTGGAAGTCTTTTCAGTCTACAGCTTGAAGCTCCCCCCTGGGTGGACTCTCTGGATGGGGTAGGGATCCTGAATGAAGTAGGGGTTTGGGGGGGAAGACGGTTTGGGCACAAAGTTCACAATTTAGTGACACCCATGCAGGCCTCAGGCATATACAATTCATATATAGCTGATATCTCACATGTATGGTATCACCACAAACAGAGGGAAATGTGGACTCGTGGAAAATGTAATAAAGTCCCTGGTGTCAATTATAATGTTAACAACTTGGAATTTAGATTATGTCCTAGGGGGTTTAACTAGTGCCATCTATACTTACTCTAGTCATAAAAAATAAGGTGCCAATGGTAAGTAACTTCCAAGGTTCCATAGTAAATATCTTGAAAAACATAGGGTTCTACTTTCTACAGTGACTCATTTGGTTGAAGTTGATAATCAGGAAAAGTTATTTCCAAGGCATAAGGCTACCTGGAGGTGGTCTCCTTGGATAGCCTCCTGCTCTGAAGGTGACTCTTTGGAGGTCCCACAAGTGTGAGTTTTGGTCAGTCAATGGTGATCAGGGGCATTCCACAGACATCAGTGCCAGTTCCAGATGGATACATTTCATTGAATTTCCTGTTGTACTTTGACTTCACAGACAATGCTGGCCTTAGAGAACACTGAACAGATCTCTGGTGATACATTTATTAGAAGTAAGGAATTCAAATGTCACTTAACAATCACACCATTATGTTCAGGTAATCAAATCTGGATGACTTTGCACCTAATGAACTGAACTGGTGATGTCCTATTGATGCAAGAGGAACACCTTCTTCAGGGGTCCACCTTGGATCCACAGAGATCCTCTCTCTTCCTTGCTCCTTCGCTGAAATGTGAATGCTCACAGAGGGCACATCAGCACACAGACTTCTCTCCTGCTTTGTTTTCAGCTTAAGCAGTATTTCCATAGAGGCCTTCACAGGCCTGCTTCCTAAGGCACAGCCTCTCGTCATTTGTAAGAGGTGAATTCAGTTCTGTTAGGCTTAGTTAGATACCATATTCATTTCCCCCAGAAAGAATACTTCCCTGGGAGGTAGCCAGCTCTGCTTTTTCTCCACTGCATGCCAACTTTTTGTTCAGGGCCTGGATAAGGTGGGTGCTCTACAAATATTTGCAAAATAAGGGATAAGGGGTACCTAGGTGGCTCAATGGTTAAGCATCTGCCTTTAGCTCAGGTCACAATCTCAGGGTCCTGGGATCAAGCCTGTTTTGGGCTCCCTGCACACACACCCCCCACTTGTGCTCTCTCTCTTTCTCAAATAAATAAATAAAATCTTAAAAAAATGAAGGAATGAGTGGAAGAAAATGCCTCCATTAGAATGAAAAGTGGGGTGAAGTGTAGAGGGGAGTTGAAAGTAGGAAAAGATTTATTAGAGTTGCTATTGTCAGTAATTCAAATTTGCAACCTCATTTGCTTATATGCTGAATAAATTGCATCATGTCAGCAGATTCACCTGAAAAGTTTTAATATTTTTTTTCACTCTTCCTAAGCAGTTGCAATTTTAGAACAATCTGGCATGTGTGTGACAATTAAAAGATGCTTGATGATAATCAACATTATCAAAGCTAAGTAAATAGAACATGAAAAGAAATATATATTATTGCTGGTATTCTGATGAGACTGTGGACTTCCCCTTGATTATTCCCCTTGACCTCCTGGTTGTTCTCCTTGTCCTTTGCGTGTTCTTTCACCACTTTTGGGCCAGTCTACGTAGGGACCCAGCCCTCCATCATGGAACCTGTGATCTGCACTTTCTCTCTAAGGGGCTATACTCAGTGCTGTGGCTTTAAATACAAAGGACCTGTGGATAATTGTTACATTTTTCTCTCTCCTAGACTCTCCTACCCTCTGGGCACATCTTTTGAGTGAGTAACTCAGAATTTCCAATTATACATGTAATAGGAATCACAATCTTATCTTTCCATGTCCAAAATTCTTACAATTGTCTACAAATCTATTCCCCCACATACCCAGTGCTCAAGCCAAAAATTAAGTTAAAGTATCTTATTTATCCCTTCAGTAACCTTAATACTCTGTTCATCAGCAATTACCATCTGCACAAACCCCAACATACATCTTGAGTCTGAACACTTCATCTTGACTGCACTATGTAAGTCAAACATCTTTATGGTATGGGAACTACCACAATGGCCTCCCTTGGCCCTGTATCCATTCACAGAGCTCATAGAAACTGAGCAGCTGGAAGGCAAGCTGGATCCTGCTCCCCCTAATTCACACCTGATATAAAGGAAGCATCAATAAACTATGTATGGAATGTTTGCTAAATGATTAAAAGAATGGCTAACAGACAACTAGTTGAGAGACCTGAAGTCTAAGGGGTTTTGGACTCTGATCTGTCTCCAGATTTAGACATTTTACTTTAGTAGGCTTTGGTGGTGATTCTAATGCCATAAATTTAAATTATTTAACAGAGAAAAGGTAAGAAGAAACTAGTATCAAACATTCAATGTTTAAGCAATACTCTATTCATTCCTCATACATTCAGCCTATTTATTGAGCACTCGTATTCTGGTGAAATACAATAAACAAACAACATTTTTTCCAGGGGTGCAAAGTGCCAGTTCTAGAACAGGGACCATCATACAATGGCTATTGGTAAAGTCTGGCCTACACCTATTTTTGTAAATAAATTGTACTGAATCACAACACACATTTATATGTGTATTTTCTATGTGCCATAATGACATAATTGAGTCACTGCAAGAGAGACAATATAGCCCACAGAGCCTAAACTACTGACCATTTTGACATTTATAGAGGAAGTTTGCTGAACAGAAATAAAGTACTATAAGGGGGGAAAGAAACTGTGGGACGGGGATTATGGCAGGGTACCCAGGGTTATTTGGAAAGCCCTTAGGATAAGGAAAACCCCCAACAGGTCCTAAAAATGTGAGGGCACAAGTGCTGCACTTGCAGGGGAAAAGTATCCAAACAGAGTGGGAGTTAGTACAAAGGCTCAGTACAAGAAAGTTTGGCATATTGGAGCAAAAACAAAGGTGTCAGGGTTCTTGGGCTGGGTGACTGGGGAAGAGTAGAAAGAGATGAGAACAGGATGAAAATTCAGACAAATGTACAAATGGAATACAACTAACCCAAACAGACTACAGATGAAGAGGGATCCTGCTGTAAAGCAGGAGGCAGGAAAATTTCCCTCCTCCTTAGACACTGGAGAGAGAACTTCCAAACCAAAGCCCCTGGAGAGAAATGACAGTTCCCTCCTGGTTTCCCCCAGAAGACTACCCCACCGCTCTGGCCCATGTCTACTGCTTTTAATTAGTGGCACTGGCTCTAATGGCATATGAGATAAATGTTTTATCTACAGACTATCATTTGTTTTAAGAGGCATTCAATATGAATAATATTATTTCTGTATTCTGAATTCTCCAGTATATATATACATATAGATATATATAAAATATGTCATATTAATATCGAAGATGGGTTTTTTAATCCATCACTGTTATGTATTATAAACACAAAAAGGATGACAAGATGAGACCTCTGTCAGAAATACTACCTATACTGACGTCTCTCTTTCTTTCTTTTTCTTTCTTTCATCTTTCCCTTCCTTCCTCCCTCCTTCCTTCCTTCCTTCCTCTTTCTTTCTTTCTTCTTCTTTCTCCTTTCCCTTCCTTTCTTTCCTTCCTTCCTTCCTTCCATCTTCTTTCCTTCCTTCTTTCCTTCTTTCTTCTGTCACCTATCATCTATCTAACCACCTATTTTTCTCTTGTTTATGTCTTTATACTGCAGTACAAATCACTGTGTATAACTTAAATGTTTCTTTTTCATTGTGCTTGAATTCAACTGCTATTCAAAGAAGTCATTCTTCATAATTTTATTTGACAAAATGATTATCCTTAAGTGCTCATTGTCTCCATCTTTTTCTAGCAATAAACACAAATTTAACTATTCTATTGAATCTGCTATTAACATCTGCATAAATATGTCATACATTATTCTGGGCTGCTTATAGTGTGTGTGACACTATAGTTCACACTAACAATTTCCATCTTTACCAAAAAGCTTTAGTCAAGCTAAAAATCAACTGCCTGCAATTTGTTATGCAAATGTATTTTCTGGGTCAGATTGAAGACTTCACATAGCTGCACTGACATGGGTACCTGGTGCAGAAAAGTGTTATAAATAAAAAGATACATGTACAGTCCCATAAGAATCATGTTGTCCAAACATTTGGGGGGAAATAAACTTTTGTCAGAAAATTATTAATCCTAGGTTTTTAATATTTCTACAGAAGGCACAGGTCATCTTGAAATTTATCTTTAGGACATTTGAAGATGTGGGGACTGATCTATAATCACTGTTTCCCTGAAAGTTCTGAATCAGAATCCACCAAAGCAGAGTGATAGGGCACATTTGTGTCATATGAACTATATCCAACCACATGCAATGATACCCCTAAACCCAAGGATGGCTTCACAGCACCTGGTAAATTAAGGATGCTAAAATAATTAATGAGATCATTTTGATAAACTAGTGGATTAATTGGATTTTAAAATAACTACCAGAGTGGCAACATTTCTATAGTGACAGAGTAAGGATCTCTGCAAAACCACTACTTCATAATAGCAAGTAGAATGTTGGAAAATTTTTAATCTTTTCAGAACTCTGGAAATTAACCAAAGCTTTATAACAGATCATGGAGAATTTACACAGACAAACAACCATTCAGTAAGAAGAGAAGACTCTGTGGTGTTGTGACTTCCAGCGCCCTCTCCCCACATCTGTGGTGGTTTTGAAAACCAAAGGCTTCCTGACCACAGTAGCTATGAAAGCCAACAGCTTAGAAGGCATGGAAAGAGTCAGAATGTACTGGGGATTCCCCCAATAAGTCCTAGACCATAGAATTTTCACAGTTTGTTCTGTTTGGTGGTATCAGTAGGAAAAATAATAACCTACAAAGATACTGGCATCATAATTCCCAGAACCTGCTCATATGTTACTTTACATGCCAAAAATTAAGAGTTTTGGAGGGGAAAAGTACCTTGCATTGTTCAGGGCTCAAAGTGGGCTTAATGTAAACAATGATCCTTATAAGAAGGAGGCAAGGGTCAGATTCAGATCAGGATGTGATGATAGAAGCAGAGGTTGGACCAGTGTAGCCATGAACATAAGGATGTAGACTGTCTCATGAAGCTGGAAAAGGCAAAGAATAGAATCTTCTACAGCCTGCGGAAGGAAAACGGATCTACTGACAACTTGATTTTAGTCAAGATCTATTTTAGACTTCTGACCACAAGACCTATAGGATAACAGATCTATGTTCTTTCAAGTCTCAAAGTTTGCAGTAATTGTTACAGCAGCAATAGGAAACCAAGATTTTGATACCTGGAAGTGGGGTTCTGGCTTTGGACAGTGGACAGAGGCTAGCATCATTCATAGGAGAGCAACAGGAAAAAGCCTAGATTTTCTTGAAAAGACAGCATAAATGAAGATATTAGCAGCTCTGCTACTGAGAATTCTAAGTGAGGACCATGCTAAAGAAAACATTATCTCAAAGAACATTTAAAACATCATAAACACACTGTTGATAGAAATATTAATATTAAAGGCACTAGGGATGAGGGCTCAAAAGGAAATGAGGAATGTGTCATTGAAAAGTAAGGAAGGGGACTCATTGTTCTATAGTAGAAGAAACTTGCAAAATCATGTTCTACAGTTATGTGGAATACAAAACTTGTGAATAGTAAGTTGTGAGCTTAGCTAAGGAGATTTCTGAGCAGAGTGTTTCTTCTTGCTGCCTATAGTAAAATCTTATAGGAAAGAGATAAAATGAGGAGATAAACTGTTATGTAAAAAAGAACAGGATTTCATGATATGAAAAATTATCAGCCTATCCTTGCAAAGATGCTAAATTTAGGAAATTGACAGTGAGGAAAGTGTGTTCTGAAGAAAACTCCAAGAATGTGGCTAGACTTTCTTTTCCTCCTAAGGAACAAAAACACAATCACACAGAAGGCTCTTTTAAGCGATTAGGCAATGTGACTCTTGGATCTACTCAGCCATCTCAGCAAATAAAAGAGCACTAGACAATAACTTGAATTCACACAAAGGAATAGAGAACACCAAAGAAATTCATATTTCTACATATAAAAGACTATAAATGTAATTTGCTTGTTACACTCTTCTGTCTAAAAGACAAATATATACATTAATAATTATATAAATATGTTGATGGGCTAATAACATATAAATAAATAATTTGTATATAATTAATAGCACAAAGATGGGATGAGGGAAAGGAGCTATACTGAAACAGAGCTCTTATACAATATTAAAATTAAGTCAATATCAATCTGAACTATATTATTTTAATTTAAGATGTTAGACTAACAGACATCTATAGAAATCTCCACCAAACAATAGCAGAATACATATTCTCCTCAAGTATGATAGAATATTTTCTAGGATGAAGCATAGACTAAACCCTAAAACGAACCTTATTACATTTAAAATTATTGAAACCATCCAAAATATGTTCTCCAAACATAATAGAATTAAATTCTAAATTAATAGCAAGAGTAAATTTGGTAAATTCACAAATTTTTGCAAGTTAAACAACACACTTCTAAATAATGAAAATATCAGAGAAGAAATCACAAGGGAAATAAAGAAATACTTTTAGATGAGTGCAGAAATGCAAAATTGGTTTAACATTTTAATTTAATTTCATTTAATATATGAAAATCAATCAGTAAAATACTTATTATTAATATAATGAAGAAAAAAATGATGGTCTTAATAGTTTCAGAAAAAAATAGCAAAACAAATACTCTTTTATAATAAGAGCAGATAACCAATAGGGGCAGTTAGCATGTAACTTCCTCAACCTGATAAAGGGTATCTACAAAAAAATTCATAGTTTATAGCATGCTGAATATTGAAAAACTAGGAACAACACAAAGATATTTGTTCTCACCATTACTATGCAGACTTGAACAAGAGCTTCTATACAAGGAATTAAGCAAGAAAATAAAATGAGGCTCTCATATTACAGAGGAAGAAGTAGTGGGGTGTCTGGGTGGCTCAGTGGGCTAAGCCTCTGCCTTCAGCTCAGGTCATGACCTTGGGGTCCTGGGATCAAGCCCAGCATCTGGATCTCTGCTCAGCAGGGAATTTGCTCCCACCACCCCTCTCTCTCTGCCTGCCTTTCTGCCTGCCTCTCTGCCTACTTGTGATCTCTGTCTGTCAAATAAATAAATAAAATCTTTTAAATTTTTAAAAAAATTAAAAAAATTAAAAATTAAAAATTAAAAAAATTTAAAAAGTATAAAAAAATAGATGACATGGTATAAAATACAGAAAATCCTAAGTAATCCACAGAAAGCTATTAAGTATAATAAGGAAATTCAGTAAAGGTGCAGTTTCCAAGATTAATATACAAAAGTAAATTGTGGGGATGCCTGGGTGGCTCAGCTGGTTAAGCGGCTGCCTTTGGCTCAGGCCATGATCCCAGCGTTCTGGGATCAAGTCCCATATCGGGCTCCTTGCTCTGCGGGGAGTCTGCTTCTCCCTCTGCCTCTACCTGAGTTCCTGCCTGTACTCTCTATCTCTCTGACAAATAAATAAATAAAATCTTTTTTAAAAAAGTAAATTGTGTTTCTATACACCAGCAATGAACAATTAGAAAGAAAAAATTACAAAATAATTCCACTGTAAAACTTACAGATGGCATTTTACAGAAATTGACAAAATGATCCCAAAAGTCATATGGAAATTCGAAGGGCCTATAATAAAAAAAACAATCTTGGAAAAATAAAAAGTTGGAGGATTCACAGATGCCTATTTCAAAACTTCCTACGAAGCTTTGATAACCAAGATAGGGTGGTACTGTCATAAGGTTAGGCATGTAGATGAATGAAATAAAATTGAAAGTTCACAAATACACCTTCATGTATGTGGTCAATTATTTTTTGACAAGGGTGCCAAAACAATTCACTGGGTGAAAGAAGAGTCTTCTCAAAAAATGATGCTGGGACAATTGGTTATGCACATGAAAAAGAATAAAGTTAGATTACTTCCTCTCACCATATGCAAAAATTAATTAAAAACAGATCAGAGACCTGGACATCAGATGTAGTATTATAAAATTCTTAGAAGAAAACAGAAATAGAACTTTATGACCTTCATTGGGCAATGGTTTCTTAGATATTACACCAAAAAAACAAGAAACAAAAGAAAAAAAATTAGATGTATTCAAAGTTTACAACTTTTGAGTTTTAAAAAATACCATTAAATAAGTGGAAAAACAACCCATAATGCAAGAAAATATTTATAGAACATATGCTATTATAAGGGACTTATATAACAATAATATTTAAAGAAATCTTATAACTTAACAATAAAGAGTCAAATAATGCAAATAAAAAATGGATAGATAGTTGAGTAGACATCTCTGCAAAGAATATATACAAAGGGTCAGTAAGTATTTGAAAATATGCTTAACATCATTAGTTATTAGATAAAAATGGAAATCAAACCACCATGAAATGCCACTTCACACCCACTGGGATAGCTAAAAAAAAAAATCAAAATTTTGATGAGAATGTGGAGAAATTGGAATACTCTTACACTGCCAGTGGGATTGTAAAATGGTAATTCACTGTGAAAAATTGGAAGTTCCTCAAAATATAAACAAAGACTTACCATATGACTTAGCAACCCTAGGTATATGCCCAAGAGTATTGACAACATAAGTCAAAACTTGTACATGAAATTTTCACAGCAGGATTATTCATAATAGTCAAAACTTGAAAAAAAAGAAAAAAACAATGTCTATCACTGGAAGAATAAGTCTTCAAATTGTAGTATATCCATGGGCACCCAGGTGGCTCAGTTGGTTAAGCAACTGCCTTTGGCTCAGGTCATGATGCCAGAGTCCCAGATTGAGTCCCACATTGGGCTCCCTGCTTAATGTGGAGCCTTCTTCTCCCTCTGACTCTCCTTCTTTTCATGCTCTCTCTCTCACTCACTCTCTCTCTCTCAAATAAATAAATAAAATCTTTAAAAAATTGTAGTATATCCATACAATGAAATATTACTCTGCAAACAAAAGGAATGTAACACTTCTACATGTCACAATATGGAGAAACCATGAAAACATTATTCTCAGTGAAAGAAGCCAGTCACAGAAAACCACATATCATATCATATCATCCATTTATATGAAATACTCAGAATAGGCAAACCCAAGTACAGAAAGTGGATGCCAGGATCTGAGGGAAAGAGAAAATAGGGAGTGACCACTAATGTGTGCTGAGCTTATTTTGGAAGTGATAAAAACATACTAAAATTAGATAATGGTGACACTTGCATAATTCTGTTAATATACTACAAAAACTATTAAATTGTGTACTCTAAAAGAAGGAATTTAAGGCACATGCATTATATCTCATTAAAGTCATTATTTCAAAATTAGCTATCAGAGCTTTAAGTTATATGAGACTTGACCCCAAGTCAAGCTCTGCTTTTAACTCTATAGAATTCACTACCACATGAGTAACCTAAAGTAAAAAATGGATAAATCATCTTTACGTAGAAAATGAAAAGTTTAGGTAATCTCTATTCTTTCCATTTCTTAATAACATGATAATATGAATGACTTAGCTCCAAGTCCTGTTCAGTTTAGTCTTGAAAGTGTTAATGTGATCAAATAATTCTGGCTTTCAATTTCTAAACCACATTGAGATACCAGCTTACACCAGTTAGAATGGCAAAGATTAAACAAGAGAGGAAAGAACAAATGTTGGAGAGGATGTGGAGAAAGGGGAACCCTCTCACATTGCTGTGGGCATGCAAACTGGTGCAGCCACTTTGGAAAACAGTGTGGAGATTCCTCAAACAATTAAAAATAGAGCTGTCCTATGATCCAGCACTACAGGGTATTTACCCAGTAGTAAACCTGGCACTACTGGATATTTACCCCAAAGATACTGATGTAGTGAAAATAAGGGCCATATGTACCCCAATGTTCATAGCAGCAATGTCCACAATAGCCAAACTGTGGAAAGAGCCGAGATGCCCTTCAACAGATGAATGGATAAAGAAGATGTGGCCCATATATACAATGGAATATTGTGCCTCCATCAAAAAGGATGAATACCCAACATTTGCATCAACATCACAGGACTGGAGGAGATTATGCTGAGTGAAATAAGTCAATCAGAGAAAGACAATTATCATATGGTTTCACTTCCTTGTGGAACATAAGGAATAACATAGAAGACATTAGAAGGAAAGGAAAAGTTAATTGGGGGAAATCAGAGGCTGAGATGAACCATGAGAGACTGTGAACTCTGAGAAACACACTGAGGGTTTAGAGGGGAGGGGGATGAGGGGGATGGGTGAGCCTGGTGGTGGGTATTGAGGAGGGCACATATTGCATGGAGCACTGGGTGTGGTACATAAACAGTGAATCTTGGAACACTGGAAAAATAAAATTAAAAAAATAAAGTAATCATATTAGGAGACTTGGTATGATCTATAATTCTACATTGCAAAAATCTAGTTAAATCTTATCTAAGTAAGAGAATGAAAGTATACATTATTTTTTTGCCCATGAAAATACTTTCAGAACTTTCAAAATGCTTAGTTTCACAGATTCACATTCAACTTTCCTCCTTGAATTGTTGTAAACATTGAGAAGTATAGACAAAATGTTGGCATGTAGCTGTTTTAGTTTTAGGAAATCCATTTGTGAACTGACACATTTAAATGGACCTTATTTTTTTCTTCAGTTTTAGATTCTTTGCTTGTTTGCTTACTTGCTTATTTAGTCAGAAACAGTTAAAATCACATGTCATCAGTTCTTGTTGTTAAGCAGAAGTATTAGGTAAGAATGTAGTAAAGACTTTCTCTTATTAAGTTAGTCTCTGATTATTTCATTCCTATCTGGTGGACCAATTAGGAAGCAGTGGGCTAAACAATGTAGGCCCAATCCACATAAAAGTGAGCAATAAGAATTCAGATTCCTACATATTTTATTTTTGAAAATTACACAAATCTCCCAAATAACAACAGAGTCAACAGAGTGACAGAAGATCATTCATGGTCTCATTTTAAGTTCTCTCCCCCTTCCTTTTTCCCCTTAGTCAATCATTCATTTTTTTAAAGATTTTATTTATTTAGTTGAGAGACAGAATGAGCAAGAAAGAGAGCCCGGGAGCAGGGGCAGAGTGAGAGGGAGAAACAGGCTTCCTTGCTGAGCAGGCAGCCCAACACGTGGATCAATCAATCCTAGCATCTGGGATCATGACCTGCCAAAAGCAGACACTTAACTGACTGAGCCCCCAACTGTGCCATTAGTCAATCATTCTTGTGAAAAAAAAATGGCAGTAAGGCTTCAGTTTAGATTTTGCCAAATCATCCCAGACCGGAAAGTAATAGATCCAGGATGAAAATGACCCTTGGCAATATACCTCTGATATGAGTGAAAGAGCAGTATCCTTAATCATATAACACAGTTATATTTTCACATTTAGTAAGAGCAACACAGGAGATGGTAGCAGATTTCATGTTCCATGGTAGTAGTTTTCAAAGGGAAGCCATATTCCCCATCCTAAAACCTGCACTTTAAAGGTTTATTTGCATAAGGGTTTTGTTTTTTTTTTTATTTCTTTAAGATTTTATTTATTCATTTGACAGAGAGAGAGAGCACAAGCAGGGGTAGCAGCTCGCAGAAGGAGAGGAAGAAGCAGGTTCCCCATGGAACTTGATCCCAGCACTGGAGATCATGACCCAAGCTGAAGGCAGATGTCCAACAGACTGAGCCACCTACGTGCTGCTCTATAAGCCTTTTAAATTTCAGAGAAGTTAAATATAACCAGCCACACCAGGGGATGCGCTAGATACATCTTTTTTTAAAATATTTTATTTATTTATTTGACAGACAGAGATCACAAGTAGGCAGAGAGGCAGGCAGAGAGAGGAGGAAGCAGGCTCCCTGCTGAGCAGGGAGCCCAATGCAATAGATGCAATGCAGGGCTCAATCCCAGGACCCTGGGATCATGACCCGAGCCAAAGGCAGAGGCTTTAACCCACTGAGCCACCCACGTGCCCCACACTAGATATATCTTAATTTATGAAAATGTTTAGGTATAGATTTGTATATAAAAGTTAGGAAAGGAAGGAATCAAAAGCAAATGAGTAGAATCAATTTTATCTTCAATCTACTCAAGACAAAAATGAAATTTAAAGAAGAACAAACAAAACCCAAGGTGAGTAGAAGAAAAGAAATAATAAAGATCAGAGCAGAAATAAATGATGTAAAGAATAAAAACAATTTAAAAATAAATGAAATCAAGAGCTGGTTCTTGTATAGATAAATAAAATTGAGAAACCCTTAGCCAGACTCATCAAGAAAGAAAGATAAAGGGCCCAAATCAATAAAATAAAAAACAAGAGAGAAGTAACAATTGACACAACAGAAATACAAAGGAGTATAAGAGAATGCAAATATATATATATCAACAAACTGGACAGCCTAGGGAAAAAATGGATAAATTCCTAGAAACATGCAATCTTCTGAACTGAAATCAACAAGAAACAAAATCTGAACAAGCCAACTAAAAGTAATTAAGTTGAATTGGTAATCAATAAACTACCAAAAAATTAAAGTCCAGGACAAGATAGATTCACAAATGAACTCTGCCAAATATTTAAGCAAGAGTTAATACCTATTCTCCTTAAACTATTCCAAAAAATTTGAAAAAAGGGAAGAAAGCTTCCAAGTACATTCTATGAGGCCAGCACTACAGTGATTACAAAACAGGACAAAGTTGCCACATAAAAAGAAAATTACAGGCCCATATGTTCTAATGAACATAGATGCAAAAATCCTCAACAATATATTAGCAAAATGCATACACAAATGTATTAAAGGATCATTCACCACAATCCACTGTGATTTATTCCTTGGATGCAGGATAGTTCAATATTCACAGAAGAATCAATGTCATACACCACACCAAAAAGATGAAAGATAAAAATCCTATAATACTCTCAATAGATGCAAGAAAAACATCTGACAAAATTCAACATCTATTCATGATAAGAACTCTCAACAAAATGGGGTTAGAGGGAACATACCTCAACATTACATGAAAAATTCACAGCTAACATAATCCTCGCTGGTGAAAAACTGAGAGCTTTCCCTCTAAGTTCAGGAATAAGACAAGGCTGTCTACTTTTACCACTTTTAACATAGTACTGAAAGTCTTAGCCACAGCAATTAGACAAGAAAAAGAAATCAGCCTCCATATTGGTAAAGAAGAAGTTAAACTGCCATTATTTGCAAATGACATGATACTATACACAGAAAATCCTGAAGACTTCACAAAATTTATGGAGTAAACAAATTCAGTAAAGTGACAGGATACAAAATATGATACCCATAAATTGGTAGTGTTTCTATATATCAACAACAAAGTCACAGAAAGATAAATTTAAAAATAAAACCATTTATAATTGCAACAAAAAGAAAAATGCCTAGGAATAAACTTAACCAAAGAGATGAAAGACTTTCCCTCTGAAAACTATAAAACAATGGTGAAAGAAATTTAAGATGGCACAAGCAAGTGGAAAGATATTCCATGCTTATTCATGGACTGGGAAAATTAATATCATCAAAATGCCCAAATTACCCAAAGCAATATACAAATTTAATGCATTTCTTATCAAAATACCAACAGCACTCTACAAAAAACTAGAACAAATAATCTTAAAATTTACACAGAACCACAGAAAACCAAATAGCTAAAGCAATCCTGGAAAAGAAGAATATAGCTGGAAGTACTATAATTTTGGATTTCAAGATATACTACAAAGTTTTGGTAATCAAACCAGTATGATACTGGCACAAAAACAGACATACGGTTCAATAGAACAGAATAGAGACCCAAGAAACGAAGTTATATTTATATGGTTAATTTATTAAAGGAGGCAAGAATACACAAGAAGGAAAAGAATCTTTTCAATAAATGGTGCTGGGAAAAGCAGACATCATACAAGCAAAAACAAAACAAAACAAAACAAATAAACAAACAAAAAACCTGGGCCATTTTCTAATGCCATACATAAAAATAAACTCAAAATTAATTAAAGACCTAAATGTGAGACTTAAGACCATAAAATCCTAGAAAAGAGCCCATGCAGTAATTTCTCTCAGATTGGCCATTGGAACATTTTCCCAGATATGTCTCCTGATGCAAGGGAAACAAAAGCAAAACTAAATTACTGTGATGACAATAAAATAAAAATCTTTTGCACAGGAAAACAACAACAACAACAAAACAGAACCAAAAACAAAAACAAGAAAACAAAAAGGCAACCTACAGAATGGAGAAGGTATTTAAAAATGTTATATCTGATAATGGGTTAACATCCAAATATATATAAAGAATTTATACAAGTCAACTCCAAAAAAGCCCCATGCTGTGCAATTAAAAATGGGCAGAGGACCTGAATAGATACTTTTTCCAAAGAAGACATACAGAGGACCAACAAACACATGGAAAGATGCTTAATATCACTCATCATCAGGGAAATGCAAATCAAAACCACAATGAGATATCACCTCACACCTCTCAGAATGGCTAAAATCAAGAAGACAAGAAATAACAACTGTTGGTGGAAGTGTGAAGAAAAAGGAACACTTGTATGTTATTAGTGGGAATGTAAATTGGTGCAGCCATAGTGGAAAACAATACGAAGGTTCCTCAGAAAATTAAAAATAGAAATATAATATGATCCAATAATTCCTCTATTGGGTATTTACCCAGGGAAAATGAAAACACTAACTTGAAAATATATATCCAACCCTATGTTTATTGCAGCATTATTTATAATAGCTAAGACAGGGAAGCAATCTAAGTGTCCATCTACAGACAAATGTGGTGTGTGGAAATGTGGCATATATATTCATTGGAATATTATGTAGCCATAAAAAGAATGAGATTGAGCCCTTTAAGACAACATGGATGGACCTAGAGAGTATTATTCTAAATAAAATAAGTCAAACAGTTAAAGAAAAAAATGTTGTATGATTCATCCATAAATGGAATATAAAAAATAAATAAACAAACAAAACTCAGAATCAGAACTGTAAATAAAGAATGAACTTATGGCTACGGTGGTGGGGGGGTTAGGGGCTGAGCAAAATGAGCAAAATGAGTGGGAGATTCACCAGTTATGGAATGACTAGCTGATGGGGATAAAAAACAAAACATAAGGAATGTAGTCAATGCTATTATAATAGCAATATAACTATGGTAATCATACTTGTGAGCATAGCACAATATATGAATGTGTCAAATCACTGTTATACACGTGAAATTAAGGGAACATTGTGTGTCACTATACTCATATAAATTTTTAAATGAAATTTATTCAACTACTGAGTCACTGCACTTGGTCCCAATTTGTTCAAATGGGACTTTTTTTTTCCCTTTAATAAATAATGAAATGAAAATAGTTTTGAGTCCAAATTTTGTAAATGACATAGGTATTGATCCAGGTCCAGTCAGTTACCATATGCCTAGTAATAATAGCAATAAAAATAATGCAAACACTATTGTGCACTTCCTCTGTGTCAGGCCTATGTGAAGCTTACTGTATGCTGTATTTTGTTTAAACTGCTATAGCCCTATGAGGAAGGTATAACTGAGGAAAGAGACTTAGAAGAGTGAAATATCCAGCCCAAATAGGAAAGGCAAGACTTGAACAGAGATTGTCTGATACTAAATTCTCGGCAACCATACTGCCTATTATTAATGCCTTTAAAATTTAGGTGCCTTGTCTACAAAATGGATTGGAAAATGCATGCTTCAAATTACTTAAGATCAGGTAAGCTTGCATATATAGAGATATTTAAATGTGGATGAATCAAGATGAGGGATTTAAAATTATACCTCATTAAATATTAAGAGATTAAAACCCAGTCACTTGAAGCACAATTATAAAATGATATTGTTGTATAACACTATCATAAATCTTATATAGAAGAACATATTTAGTGTCACATATTTGGATCACTTCCCAGAAGAGAGAGTGTTAAAATAATAGAATTTTATTTCCTCTGTTGATGGATCTAAACGTCAGATGCTTGGTTGTCATTCAGGGTTTCTCAGAGAACACGATGCTCTAATGATAATATGGCAGGGCTAATTCCAAATGTCCCTGGAAAATCTCTGAGACCAAAAGCATAAGTACTATAAGCCAGACCCAGAGGAGCAGCAAGGAAGTTCTTAAGGATGGCTTTCTTTTGTTGTCTTTCCAATGCTGAAATCTATTTCACGTTTGTGTTTTTTAGCTTACGAATTTGGTTAAAGTCTGTAACTGGATTTTCCATTAGGACTATCTTCTGCATAAGTCCTTGTGTTGAACACAGGCTCCTGAAGGGCTACTTTTTTCAAGTGTTAAAATAATTCTTTTTCTTCCTCATGCCTGTTTGTATCAGCAAACCAGGCCCATCTCTATTACTAAATGTGCAGAGTCAAAAGAAATGGCTTGTCCTTCTTTTTTCCCAGCCCACGTTTTCAGTGGTCAGCTACTTCTTTTCTCTGGGAAGATTGTGTTTGGTGATGGCCTCTCACCTTGGAACATAACTCAGATGTCCCTTGTTCTTTACAGAAATTCTTGAGTTTTTACTGTAGGGGAAAAGTCTTGGAATATTTGGATTGTCTACAAATTCAACCTGGAATAAAAGGTGATTATTTTATAGCCCTCCACTACTTCTCTTGCAGAAATGAAGGTTTATTTATCACAAATCTGTTAGCTGCTTCACTGTTAAGCCAAGCTCACATGAAGAAGTGAGCCTCTTTCTTATTTTTAAGCAAACCAAAATTTCAGATATTGAATAAAAGAAGAAAACCGAGAACATATTTATACTATCTTACTAAAAACAGCATATTCCAGACCTAAATTTTCATACCAAACATACAACCACAATTCCATTCTCCTAGGGGATGTAATAAGACAAGATTCTTTCAAAAATCTCATTCTGCATTGATGTAGGAACAAATTAAAA
>ML112496.1:3119-41481 GCA_003697995.1 Taxidea taxus jeffersonii
TTTTTTTTTTTCATCAATTGAGAGGACAATGTGATTTTTCCCTCTTCTCTTATTGATTTGTTCTGTGACATCGATTGATTTGAGAATATTGAACCAACTTTGCATTTTGGGATAAACCACACCTAGTTATGGTAGAAAATAATTTTAAGGTACTGTTGGATCCTATTAGCTAGAATCTTGTTGAGAATCTTGGTATCCATATTCATCAGGGATATGGGTCTGAAATTCTCCTTTTTGATGGGGTCTTTGCCTAGTTTGGGGATCAAGGTAATGCTGCCTTCATAGAAAAAGTCTGGAAGTTTTCAATCTCTTCCTATTTTTTGAAAAAATTCTTCAGGATAATAGGTATTATTTCTTCTTTGAATGTTTGGTAGAATTCTCCAGGGAATCTATCAGGTCCTGGACTCTTGTATTTTGGGAGGTTTTTCATCACTGCTTCAATCTCATTACGAGATACTGGTCTATTCAGGTTGTCAATTTATTCCTGTTTCAGTCTTGGAAGTTATAGGTTTCCAGGAATGCATCCATTCCTCCTAGGTTGCTTAACTTTTTGGCATATAGCTGTTGGTAATAATTTCTGATGACTGTTTCTATTTCCTTGGTGTTAGTCATGGTCTCTCCCTTTACATTCATAATTTCACTAATTTGGGTCCTCTCTCTTTTCTTTTGGATTAGTTTGGCCAGTGGTGTATCCATCTTATTAATTCTTTCAAAGAACCAGCTTCTATTTTCATTGATGTATTCTATTGTATTGCTGGTTTTAACTCATTGATATCTGCTCTAATCTTATTTCCCTTCTTGTGTGTGGTGTTGGCTTAATTTTTTTTAAAAGATTTTATTTATTTATTTGACAGACAGAGATCACAAGTAGTCAGAGAGACAGGCGGAGAGAGAGGAGGAAGCAGGCCCCATGCAGAGCAAAGAGCCCGATGCGGGGCTCAATCTCAGGATCCTGGGATCATGACCTGAGCCAAAGGCAGAGGCTTTAACCCACTGAGCCACCCAGGCGATCCTTAATTTGTTCTTGATTCTCCAGTTCCTTAAGGTGTAAAAAGAGTTTGTGCATTTGGAATATTTCAATTTTTTTTTTGAATGAGATTTGGATGGATATGTATTTCTCCCTTAGGATCACCTTTGCCATATCCCATAGGATTTGAACCAATGTGTATTAATTCTCATTGGCTTCCATGAATTGTCTAAGTTCTTTGATTTCCTGGTTGATCCAAAGCTATGAATAGAAGAATGAAACTTGACCATTCTCTTACACCATCACAAAGATAAACTCAAAATGCATGAAAGACTTCAATGTGAGATAGGAATCCATCAAAATCCTAGAGGAGAACATAAGCAGTAACCTCTTTGACATTGGCCACAGCAACTTCTTTCAAGACACGTCTCCAAAGGCAAAGGAAACAAGAGTGAACGAAAATGAACTTTTGGGACTTCATCAAGATAAAAGCTTCTGCACAGCAAAGGAAACAGTCAACAAAACAAAGAGGCAACCCATGGAATGGCACAAGATATTCACGAATTACACTACAGACAGTGGGATGATATCCAAGATCTATAAAGAACTCCTCAAACTCAACACCCCCAAAAAAGATAATCAAGTTAAAAAAGATGAGCAGAAGACATAAACAGACACTTGTCCATTGAAGACATACAAATGACTACCAGACACATGAAAAGATGTTCATCATTAGCCATCGGGTAAATTCAAAGCAAAACCACATCGAGATACCACCTTACATCAGGGAGAATGGCAAAAATTAACAAGGCAAAAACAACAAATGTTGGAGAGGGTGTGGAGAAAGGGGAACCCTCTTACACTGTTGGTGGGAATGCAAGTTGATGCAGCCACTTTGGAAAACAGTGTGGACATTCATCAAAAAATAAAAAATAGAGCTACCCTATGACCCTGCAATTGCACTACTGGGTATTTACCCCAAAGATACAGATGCAGTTAAAGAAGGGCCATCTGTACCCCAATGCTTATAACTGCAATGTCTATAATAGTCAAACTGTGGAAAGAGCTGAGATGCCCTTCAACAGATGAATGGATAAAGAAGATGTGGTCCATATATACAATGGAATATTAGCCATCAGAAAGGTTGAATAACCAACTTCTGCATCAACATGGATGGGACTGGAGGAGATTATGTGGAGTGAAATAAGTCAAGCAGAGAGAGTCAATTATCATATGACTTCACTTACTTATGGAACATAAGGAATAACATGGAGGACACTAGGAGAAGGAAACAAAAAATGAAGGGGTGAAAATCTGAGGGGAGATGAACCATGAAAGACTGGGCTCTGAGAAACAAACTGATGGTTTTATTTTTTTTTTTAAGATTTTATTTATTTATTTGAGGTAGGCAGAGAGGCAGGCAGAGAAAAAGGAGGAAGCAGGCTCCCCACTGAGCAGGAAGCCCAATGCTGGGCTCAATCCCAGGATACTGGGATCATGACCTGAGCTGAAGGCAGAGGCTTTAACCCACTGAGCCACCCAGGTGCCCCAAAACTGACGGTTTTAGAGGGCAGGTAAGTGAGGAGATGGGTGAGCCTGGTCGTGGGTATTAAGGAGGGCACGTATTGCATGGAGTCCTGGGTGTTTATGTAAACAATGAATCTTGGAACACTACATCAAAAACTAATGATGTATTGTATGGTGACTAACATAACACAATAAAAATGTAAAAAAAGGAAAATGTAAATCTTTTACTACTAAGTAATTGAAGGATATTAAAAACATATGCAGAAGCTTATGGAGTAGGTTGCGGGAAGAGAATTTAATCATTCTGCATTCCATTTTCTGTATCTATGGATTGGAAGTCACTTTTGTGCAGGTATCAGTTATAGTTGTCTGTGATGTCCTTCTCATTTCCCTATACTCCTATAGCTTTAGGGGATGGAAGTGAAACCTCCCATTTGCCTGCTCATTTTATTGGCCACCAAGGTCTCTTTTTGCCTATTTGTGTGGTGGCTGGAAGATTGGAGAATAATTATCCCCTGAGGTCAGGTTTTAACCCATTGCTGTGGAGTTGATGTATTAATGCTACAGTGGGACAATTCTGAGGCCTTTGAACTGTGCTGGTTTTCAGAGCTTCCCTGAAGAATTGGTGAATTGCATAATTATATACTTCATTGTAAAGTGTGCCTGTGTCCCTCCCTTCCTGATAGTGTTACTATAGTAGTGCTTCTTTCATGTCCCAAATTACTATTTGCACTTCTCTTAAGGTTTGTTGCTAGTTGAATCTAAACAAAGGCATCAATTCACACCAAATGTATTAAAAATTCAATGCTATTCCAAATAAAATACTAATTGTGTGTTTGCACATGTGTGTGTGTGTGTGTGTGTGAATAAACTAACAAAATGACTCAAAGCATAAGATACTTTGTCCTAGGCTCTTCAGCAGCAAACAGACCCTGAGACAAGTTCTGAAGCAGAAGTAATTTACTAAGACCTGTTACTGGAAAATGAGTAAGGTGTGGGTAAAGGGGTGCAAGTAAGGAAAGGAACTAAAAAAAAAAAAAATTGGTATGGACCACATTCAGAGTTGCCCCATAGGGCAAGAGGTGGGAGTTGGGGTATTTTTACTTCTGTACCTGTCCACAGAAAGGGCAGTACTTGGAGGACATATACTTCCCATCGCTCTGGAACTCCACATATGCAGGCAACATGGGCTCTGGTAGCCTTCTATTAAAGATGCTGCCCATCACAAAGATAGTATGTCTGGGGAAGATGCCTTGGAATGCCAGTGGAATCCAAGGGCAGTTGGGGGAACACATACAGTATGCACTGCATTCAGAGGGCCATTTAGAGAAAACAAGCATTCTCCACAGGAGCTGCCACTGACTGAGGCCCCAGTGGTGATACAGCTCAGCAGAACTGTGGCCAAGACATCATCACAAAGTAAAAAAGAGGAAGTCCTCTCAGGAAGGACTTCCTATAGAAGACATGTTTCCAGTGGCATCTATTAAAACTGCTGCCGTAATTTCTGCTGATGGACCAAGGGGCTTTCCCAGGGAGTTCCCTGGCCAGCACATCAAGCCACAAATGTTCTGATTTATTGAGGCCTTAGTGTCACTATGAGTGTCTCCAGGCATTTGACTGATGTTGCAACTTATTGTGTTTCTAGTTCTAAACTATGATCATATCACTAACCAAACTAAGCCTTAATTTGATTTCAGGGTAAAAGATTAATAATGTCTTCATCAGGGACCTGGTTAGGTCAGTCTGTTAAGGTCATGAACCAAGGGTCCTGGGATCAAGCCCTGTATCTGGTTCCTGGCTCACAAGGGAGCCTGCTTCCCTCTCTACCTGCCACTCCCCCTGTGCATGCTCTCTCTCTCTCTCTCTGACAAAAAAAAAATAAAATCTAAAAAAAAAAATAATCATCAGAAGCTGATTAAATGAGATGATACTTAAGTGCCTATCAGAACCTCCCAATCATGCAGGTAATTGTTATATATTTCTTGCAGCTTATTTGTATAAAAATTTCTAGATTTATCAGCTAGGAGGGTACATTCCCTTTTGGGAATACTGGGAATGCTTTAATGGCAGAATTTTGATCTACTGACTAATAATTGTGAGTTCAATGGGCAAGGCTAGAGAAAAGAGGGTTATAGCAGTCACATTTCACTATAGTCCTAAATGTCATTTTTATTACTGGGAAGAACAAGTGGGCATTCATCCTCCCTAACAAAAAATTCCTGGCTTTATTAAAAAGAAGAAGAAGAAGAAGAAGAAAACAAACAAGCAAATAAACAAACAAAAACAAAAAACAAACCTGATCTTAAATTTTTACACAAATTCTAGTTAGCTTAGTTGAAAAGTTTTCTGATTTCATAACTATTAATTCCATGGTTATGACTAAAATTTCCTTTGTTCTTACTTCGTAGGTCTTTGGAAAGCAAATAAGTAAAAATACATCAGTACAGAATTTTTTTTTAACTCTAAATTTTCTGAGGAGATGTCCATTGAAAGTGAAATGAAAACATGAGCAACCCTACCTAACATGTAAAAGGTTCCCAAGGGTAGCAATGAATAAGAAATAAAAACTGAGGGGATCCAAGCTGTTGTGTGACAGAGTCACTCCACTGGATGCTCCACAGAAAGGACTTTATATGGGTTTGTTTGACTTCCATTTGTGCCATAATAAAATACCACAGAATGGGTCATTTCAATAATAAAATTAATATATGCCACACAGTTCTGGGGGCTGGACATCTGATATCAAAGTGTCAGCAGGGTTGTTTCTTCTGATGTCTCAGGCCTCAGCTTGCAAATGGACATCTCCTTGATCCTTAATGTGGTCTTCCTCTGTGTGTGTCTGTGTCCTAATCTCTTTTTGTAAGGACACCAGTTAGATTCAATTAGGGCCCACAGATATGAACTCATTTAACTTAAACCACCTCTTCAAAGACCCCGTCTTTCAATGCAGTCACATTCTGAAGTACTGGAGGTTAGGACTCCAACATACAAATTTTTAGGAGACACAGTTCAGCCCATAGCAGACTTCATGCAGGGAGGGCCAGAATCTATCCAACTCCTAGACCACTGTCTACTCTGGTAGCATACAGAGCACCGTTATTGAAGAGAAACATTCTTCTTGCCTTTGATATTTGACAGTTCCTATTTGCTTTGATGGGCTGACCCCTCTGACCTCATGCAGTCTACTACTTAGAAGAAAACAATTTAATGTTTTTCTCTATTTTTTCTATCTGAGATACAAAAATGTTTTTAGGATTTATAGCCTTGTTCAAATTTCCTGTATAAAGTGACCATATTGTGGAAATATAGGATTAAAAATGTAATTGTGGAGGTCCTTATAGGAGGATATAATCTAGAAACCAATGCTAAATATATGGAAGAGTGAACTTAATTGGTTTCCAAAGTGCATTTTTTGTAAAGGAATTACCTGTATGGTCTAGCTTCAAGAGTGTCTGGCAGTGCCAAAGGTGGCTTGACTGGACACCTTGACCAAAATACATGTATGTTGCTTTCCTTTAGTGGATTCCTTTCCCTAGTAGTTTGCTACCAGGAGAAGCTGAGCTGTGGCATATTCATTTGTTCATGCTATAAAGTGGACTTGTGCCCATAAGTGTGTTCCAGTGCTCATTCAGCCACCATCTACTCAGCACTCTCATGTATTGTCCACCATTCTGAGGCTGTGGTTATAGAGAACATCACTGTTCTCGTGCACTCACGGAATAGTAATCCTCATAAACATTGCAAAAAAGGGGAAACTCTGGGAGCAATAGAAAGGGAACTTGGAGGAATCTGTGCTTTGGGGAACAAAGGATTAGAGGAGGAGGCTAATAGAAAGGCTTGCCAAGTGCATCAGCTGTGAACTCTTCCGAGATTGGGGGTGGAAGTCACCTCTCCCTCCTAGAAGCTCTAAGGAGGGAGCAGTAGGTTTCTCTTGGGCTGGCTTTGTGCAGAGATCACTGTTTGGCCCAAGATTTTCCCTTATGTAATCTCAAATGCTTCTTTAAAATATGAGTCTGTGGCAAAATAGTTTAGGGAATGCTATCTATAAAAAAAAAAATAACATTAACTTTCTGACCATCCTATGGAAACCACTGCATTAGAATGTGTGGACTTGGCTATTTCTTCCCAGAAAGCCACAGGCAAAGACAATCAAATTTAAGAGGGGAGAGCTCAATGACAGCAAGTAGCTGATTTGGGTATGTCCTCAGGGTGGTTTGAAAGCCCTCAAAATTTTAGAGATGAAGTTTTGGTTCCAAGCAGAGAAAATGAAGATGAAGACATGTTTTTATCAGAAAATTGTTCTGTGATATCAAGGAGAAGAGAAATGATTTGTCACCACACTCATCCTAGAGTGTGCTTTGGGAATTCCTAATTGCTTTGTAGCTGGGAGTCCAAAGATATAAGATAGATAAACATCTTTCCAGGGCTACTTTCCATGCCAAACATGAAAAAAACAACCACTTGATAGGATACACTAGATTTACCTGTTAACCTAGAGCAGAACAGTGAATACCTGCCATACAGCTTATACAGATCAATAACTTAACACGACAAACTTAGGATGACAAAATATTTTCCCTGCAAGAGATATGTCTACAATGAGTACAGAAAATTGACATCATACAAATGTTCCAAAGTAGTCTGTCCCTTTGAAAAAGAATATCAGAGCAATATTTCATAAGTCATGTAAAATGGATCACTGAAATAAATGTTCAAAACAATTAGAAGTACCTGACATATTTTTGTAACAACAAATATTTATGATCTTTTTTGAATTAAAAAAAATACAAATCCTGAACTTTTTTTTTTCTCACTTAGGTTAACAAGGAAAATCGATCCGTATTTGAATTGAAATAGGAAATGATAATGCAGCTTTGTGAACTAGCAACATAATTCCTTTAACTCAGCACCTTTTGCCAGTGAAGAAACTAACAGCCAGCACAGACATTCTGGACTCCTTGAAGATTTCACCAGTTTTTGCCTCTCAGGTTTTCATATTCACAGATACCAACCTTCAGAGTCCCTCCTTACCAATCAGTCATTAATTTAAGTGTAAATAAATCAGAAAGAATGAATACCCAACTTTTGCATCAACATAGACTGGACTGGAGGAGATTATGTTGAGTGAAATAAGTCAGAGAAAGTCAATTATCATATGATTTCACTTAATTGTGGAGCATAAGGAATAACATGGAGGACATTAGGAGAAGGAAAGGAAAAGTGAATTGGAGGAAATAGGAGGGGGACATGAACCATGAGAGGCTCTGGACTCTGAGAAACAGACTGAGGGTTTTGGAGGGGAAGGGAATGTGGGGTTAGGTGAGCCCGGTGGTGGGTATTAAGAAGGATATGTATTGCATGGAGCACTGGGTGTGGTGCATAAACAATGAATCTTGGAACACTGAAAAAAATAAAATTAAATTTAAAAAATAAATAAATGTAAGTAGATTAAATTCTTCAATCAAAAAGACATAGAGTGGTTAAATGGAAAGGCCCCACTCTATTCTGCCTATAAGAGATTCACTTCAGCTTCAAGAGCACATGGGCTCAAAGTGCAGGTATATTAAAAGATACTTCATGCAAATGGAAACCAAAAGAGACAGGGAGAGCTATATTTACATAAAACAGACTTTAAAGTCCAAACTAATAAGACATAAATGAAGGTCATTATATAATGATAAAGGGGTCAATTCATCAAGAAGATGTAACTATTGTAAATATATATGCAGCTAACATTGGATACCTAAATACTTTTTTTAAAGATTTATTTATTTATTTGACAGACAGAGATCACAAGTAGGCAGAGAGGCAGGCAGAGTGAGAGGAAAGGAGGCAGGCTCCTTGCTGAGCAGAGAGCCCGATGTGGGGCTTGATCCCAAGATCCTGGGATCATGACCTGAAGTGAAGGCAGAGGCTTTAACCCACTGAGCCACCCAGGCACCCCTGGATACCTAAATATTTTAAACAAATACTCAGTATAATAAAAGTAAAGGACTGCAGTATCCTACTTTCAACAATAGACAGATTATCCAGACAGAGAATCAGTAAAGAAACATTGGACTTGAACTAGTCATTAGACCAAATGGACCTAATAGACATATACAAAACATTCCCTCTACAAAAACAGAGTACACATTTTTCTCAAGTTCTCATGTAACATTGTCCAGGATAAATCATATGCTTAGTTACAAAACAAGCCTAAGATGATTGAAATCATACCAGCTATCTTTTCTAATCACAATGGTATGAAAATAGAAATCAATAACAGGAGGAAAACTAAAAAAAAAAAAAAAAAAAAAATCACAAATGTGTAGGAATTTGCGTACTTCTGAACAACCAGTTGGTCAAAGAAGAAATCAAAAGGCAAATACAAAATATATTGAAACAAATGGAATGGAATACTGAAACTTTTGGGATGATGCAAAAGCTGAGCTAAGAGGGAAATTTATAGTAATAAATGCCTACATTAAAAAAAAAAACTCAAATAAACAGCATAACTTTACACCTCAAGCAATTAGAAAAAGAACAAACTAAGTCAAAAGTTAGCAGAAGAAGATGATTTCACTCATCTGTAGAATTTAAGAAACAAAACAGATGAACAGAGGTGAAAGGAAGGAAAAATAAAATAAGGTAAAAACAGAGTGAAGGGCATCTGGGTGGCTCAGTTGGTTAAGCATGTGACTCTTGATTTTGGCTCAGATCATGACCCTGAGACCGTGTTGTGAGATCAAGCACTGCCTCTGGCTTCCAACTGGGTATGGAGCTTGCTTAAGTTTCTCTCTCTCCCTCTCCTTCTGCCCCTTCTCCCTCTAAAAAAGAAAGAAAGGAGAAAAAAAAAAAAAGAAAGGGAGGCAAACCATAAAAGGCTATTAACTATAAAGAACAAACTGAATGTTGCTGGATGGGAGGTCAGTGGGGGGATGAGTTAAATGGGTGCTGGGCATTAAGGAAGGTCCTTATTGGGATGAACACTGGGTGTTATATGTAAGTGAAATATCATCAAATTCTACTCCAGAAATCAATACTACACTATATATTCACTATCTTGAATTTTAAAAAATAAAATAAAGAAAAACACAAAAATCAGAGCACAAGTAAATAAAATGAAATGAAGACTCAAAAGACTAGAAAAGATCAATAAAATTAAGAATTGATATTTTCAAAAGAGAAACAAATTTGACAAACCTTTAGCTAGATTTACCAAGAAAAAAAGAGGATTCAAGTAAATAAAATTTTAAATGAAAGAGGAAAAATTAAAACCAATATCACAGAAATGCAAAGGTTCATAAGAGGTTACTTGAAAAATTATAAGCCAACAAATTGAGTGACCTTGAAATACTGGATAAACTTTTAGAAACATACAACCTACCAACACTGAATCATGAAGAAATATAAAATCTGAATAGACCAATAATGAATAAGGCTATTGAACTGATAAAAACCTCCCAGGTATCAGAGTAACACCGGCCTCATAGAATGAGTTTGGAAGCTTCTCTTCCTTTTCTATTTTTTGAAATAGTTTGAGAAGAATAAGAATAAACTCTTTTTTAAACGGTAGAATTTACCTGTGAGTCCATCTATTCCTAGACTTTTGTTTGTTGAAAGTTTTTGATTACCAGTTCAATTTTGCTACTAGTAATCGGTCTGCTCAAATTGCCTATTTCTTCTTGATTCAGTATTGAAAGATCGTATGTTTCTAGAAATTACTCATTTCTTCTATGGTTGCATATATGCATATATGCAACCATATGAATAGAATTCAGAGACATATATAGATTATATAGACTTATATAGAGATCATATATTTTATATATAATATAATATTAAATATATTATATATTATATTATAATTAATTATATTAATATAATTGATATTATATATTAAATATATATTATATATTTTGTATATATGTATATATATTGAAACCATATGAATAGACTTAGAGGGTATTATGCTAAATGAAATAAGTCAGGCAGAGAAAGAAAATACCATATGATTTCACTTATATGTGAAAGTTTAAAAAAAACCACAAAAACGAATGAACAAACAAAAAACAGAAACAGAATCATAAAGAGAATAAACTAGTGGTTGCCAGATAGGAAGAGATTGGGGTATAGATGAAATAGGTGAAGGAGATTAAGAAGTGCAAACTTGCACTTATAGAATGAGTAAGTCAAAGGGATGAAAGGTACAGAATAAGGAATATAGTCGATAATATTATAATGGTATTGCATGATAATGGGTGGTGACTGCACTTTTTATGGTGAGCACATCTTAATGTATGGAGCTATCAAATCACTACGTTGTGCAACTAAAAATAATGTAGAATTGTATGTCAAGTACATTTCAATTTTTAAAAATGTCCCAACCAAAAAAGCTCAGGTCCAGATGGATGCATGGGTTAATTCTATCAAATATTTAAATAAGAACACCAGTGATCAAGAAATATTGTACCAGCACAAAAACAGACATATGGATCAATGGAACAGAACTGAAAACCCAGAAATGGGCCTAAAATTATAAGGTCAATTAATATTCAACAAAGCAGGAAAGAATATCCAATGGGAAAAAAAACTATCTCTTCAACAAATTGTGCTGGGAAAACTGGATAACAACACACAGAAGAATGAAACTTGACCACTTTCTTAAACCATACACAAAAATAAATTCAAAAGGGATGAAAGACCTAAATGTGAGACATGAAACCATAAAAATCCTAGAGGAGAAAACAGGTAGCAACCTCCTTAACATCAACCACAGCAACTTCTTGCTAGACACATCTCCTGATGTAAGGGAAACAAAAGCAAAAATGAACTAGTGGGACCTCATCATGATAAAAAGGTTCTGCACAGTGAAGGAAACAATCAACAAGGCTAAATGACAACCTTCAGAATGAGAGAAGATATTTGCAAGTGACATATCTGATAAAAGGTTAGTAATCAAAATCTATAAAGAACTCATTAAATTCAACACACACCCACAAAAAACTAATCCAGTTTAAAAATGGGGAGAAGATTTGACAAGATGGCAGGGAAGTAGGAGGAGGTGCTGTTTCAACCTGTATCCTAAAGTGAGCTGATTACCTACCAAATGACTATGATCACCCATGAAATCAGCCTAAGATTAGAATTATACACTTCTGGATCCCTACAGGGGCAGAAGATGTCAGGGGGCAGGTAAAGCGGAGTGGGATCTTTGGACTGATATTAGAAGATAAACAAAAGGGGGAGGGAGCCACCAGAAGTGACCCATTGGAAAGTAATACCCTAATACAAGAGTGCCCTGTGACTGGGGACCAACATTAATTTGGAATCTGTTTGAAAGCACTCAAAAAGAGCAAAGGATCATGGGGAAAACTGTGGGATCCCGGGCAATTAGGGACAGGAGCTTAAGTCCCCAGACCCAGGACAGCCACCCCTGGCGCTGAGCCAGAGAGAATGCACAAAGAGTGTGTGGGTGGGGGATTCCATGAGGGTGAGGGAGCCTTGCCAGCAGGCAGAACCACAGCCTTTTGCACTCTTCACTTGGGTGCCTTGCAACCAGAGTCTGAGTCACGCCCCACATGCCCCCCTGAGAGAGGTGCAGGCAGGCACCAGCGGGAGCTCTCTTGGACCCCAGAGAATCTGAGCACTCCCAGCCTGGGCCAGTGGGAAAATCTCAGTGCACTATCCCTGCTTGGGACCTCCTGGCGGTCTGGAGCTGCCCAAACCAAGCAGGTCTGGACTGCCAAGCAGGAGTTCCTGTGACTCCAGAGACTGTGACTGGGAACGTGCTCTGCCAGAGGCCAAATAAAAGATACGAAATGATTGAAAAGATTGAAACAGCACCTCCTCCTAATTCCCTGCCATCTTGTCAAATCCCCTCCCATTTCTTAACTGGATTAGTTTGTGTGTGTGTGTGTGTGTGTGTGTGTTGAGTTTGATGAGTTCTCTATAGAATTTGATTACTAACCTTTTATTTATTTATGTGCTCTGGAGCACCCAGAGGGGAACAGACTGACGCTTCTCTTAACTCAGAGAGGGAGGTCTGGATGCAATTTGCTTTCCTCTAAACTTCCAAACACCATCAAAAGCCAAGGCGAGAGAAAACAAACAAACAAACAAACAAACAAAACCCCCAGGGAAAAAAAGCCTGAAAAACTGATTTTCTCAGAGCCCACCCCTTTGATGGGGGCAGAAGGACTTAACTCAAGTGACATTGCCTGAAAACCCACACAGCAGGCCCCTCCCCCAGAGAGCCAAGGGGGGGCAGGGGAGACAAGAGAACAACCACCACTACTTCATAGATACAACTTTTATTTTAAATTTGTTCCCACAATTCTGGTTCATTTTTCATATATATAAAATTTTAACCTATTTACCATCACAGTGAGATGTCCAGTACATCAAATTATATAATAACCTTTTAATCTGGACTTTTTGATACCTATACCTGTGTTTTTCTTTTGCTTTTCTATTTTTTAATTTTTTAAATTTTATTTATTCTTTTAAAAAAATATTCATATAGAGTTAAGCTTCAAGGTAATCCCCTTCCCCCAGTCAATGCTATCCCTATAGGTAAACCAGTTTTTTTTTTTAATGTATTTATTTGACAGAGATCACAAGTAGGCAGAGAGGCAGGCAGAGAGAGGGAGGAGGAAGCAGGCTCCCCACTGAGCAGAGAGCCTGATGCGGGGCTCGATCCCAGGACCCTGAGACCCTGACCTGGGCCGAAGGCAGAGGCTTAACCCCCTGAGCCACCCAGGCGCCCTGGTAAACCAGTTTTTAATCCCCCTTTATTTTAGGAAAGTTGAGTCCTTTAACAAAGATATAAAGATACATCCAGGAAGAATCAAAATAACCTTCCTCACCCACACTGAGAATTTATAAACACTCTCCCATCTTTTTCTTCCACCAGTGTTTCTGTGTATTAGTTTTTGTCCTGGTAGTATATAAATCTTATACTTGGGGTTCTTTTTGACGAGGTATTTTATATATATATATATATTTTTTTTTTCTCTTGTCATCTACTTTTGTCGGGCTTTTTGTTTGTCTGTTGTTGTTTGTATACTTCATAAATCTTACCTTGGAGCCCATTTGGGCTGGGCCTTCTCTTTTATTTTATTGATCTTTTTTTTTTTTTTTTCCCTCTCTCTCTCTCTTTTTTTTTTTTTTTTTTTTCTTTTTTCTTTCTTTTGGGTGGGGACTCTTGATTACTCAGAAGTGTTCCAGGGTGCACCTTGCCTGCAATATGCAGGAAACTTGCCTGCAATATGGCCGATACATTCTGCTATGCATCTTTTCAGCCATCTGTCACCAAAATGACTAGGAGGAGGAATGCCCAACAGAAGAAAAATTCAGAGACTGGGCCTTCTTCAACAGAGCTAATGGGTATGGACATAGACAACATGTTGGAAATGGAATTCAGGCTGACAATCATCCAGGAAACAGCTAGATTGGAGAAAGCCATGGATGACAAAATGGAATTGATTAGGGCAGAAGTGAAAGCCATCAGAGATGATGTTCACAATGTTCTCAATGAGTTCCAATCTAATCTAAATTCTCTAAAAGCTAGGGTAACTGAGACAGAAGATAGAATTAGTGATCTGGAGGACAAACAGATAGAGAAAAAGGATCAGGAGGAAGCCTGGAAAAAACAGCTTAGAATCCATGAAAACAGAATTAGCGAAATGAATGATGCCATGAAACGTTCCAACATCAGAATTATTGGAATCCCTGAGGGGGAGGAGAAAGAAAGAAGATAGAAGATATAGTTGAACAAATTCTCCATGAAAATTTTCCCAATCTTGCAAATGGAACCAGCGTTTGTATAGTAGAGGCAGAATGGCCTTCCCCAAGATCATTGAATCTAGAAAGACCTCAAGACATCTGATAATGAAAATGATGAATCATAATTGTAGACAGGAGCTCTTGAGAGCAGCTAGGACAAAGAGATTCCTTACATACAGAGGAAAGCCCATCAGAATAACGTCAGACCTGTCCACAGAAGCCTGGCAAGCCATAAAGGGCTGGCAAGACGTATTCAGGGCACTAAATGAGAAGAACATGCAGCCAAGGATACTTTATCCAGCAAGACTGACATTCAAATGGACAGAAAGATAAAGAGCTTCCAAGACTGGCAAGGTTTAAAAGAGTATGCGACCACCAAACCAACACTGCAGGAAATATTAAGGGGGGCTCTAAAAAGGGGGAAAATCCTACGAATATCATTGAACAGAAATATATGGAGATAATCTATAGAAACAAAGACTTCACAGGTAACACGATGTCAATAAAAATGTATCTCTCAGTAATCACTTTCAATGCGAATGGCCTGAATGCACCCATAAGACAACACGGGGTTGCAGATTGGATAAAATGACAGGGCCCATCCATATGTTGTCTATAAGAGACCCATTTCGAACCGAAGGATACACCCAGACTGAAAGTGAAGGGATGGAGAAGCATCCTTCATGCCAATGGGCCTCAAAAGAATGCTGGGGTATCAATTCTCATATCAGATAAATTAGTTTTTAAACTAAAGACTGTAGTTGGAGATACAGAAGGATACTAAATAATTCTTAAAGGGACTATCCACCAAGAAGATCTAACAATTGTAAATATTTATGCCCCCAATATGGGAGCAGCCAATTTCATAAGAAAACTGTTAATCAAGATAAAGAGTCATATTGATATGAATACATTAATAGGAGATCTTAACACGTCACTCTCAGTAGTAGACAGATCATCCAAGCAGAAAATCAGTAAAGAAACAAGAGCATTGAATGACACTTTGGACCAGATAGACCTCATAGATACATACAGACCATTCGACCCTAAAACAACAGAATACTCATTCTTCTCAAGTGCACATGGAACCTTCTCCAGAATAGACCACATACTGGGTCACAAATCAGGGCTCAACTGATACAAAAAGATTGAGATTATTTCCTGAATATTCTCAGATCACAATACCTTGAAACTGGAGCTTAATCACAAGGAAAAGTTTGGAAGGAACTCAAACACCTGGAAGCTAAAGACCACCTTGCTTAAGAATGCTTGGATCAACCAGGAGATCAAAGAAGAACTTAAACAATTCATGGAAACCAATGAGAATGAAGACACTTCAGTCCAAAACCTATGGGATACAGCAAAGTCAGTCCTATGGGGGAAATACATAGCCATCCCAGCATCCCTCAAAAAATTGAAAAATCCAGAATACTCCAGCTGTCTGTACACCTTAAAGAACTGGAGAATCAACAAGAAATTTAGCCAACTCCACACACAAGAAGGGAGATAATCAAGATTAGAGCAGAGATCAATGAGATAGAAATTAGAGATACAGTAGAACACATCAATGATACTAGAAGCTAGTTTTTTTAAAGAATCAATAAGATTGATAAACCATTGGTCAAACTAATCCAAAAGAAAAGAGAGAAGGCCCAAATTAATAAAATTATGAATGAAAAGGGAGAGATCACAACTAACACCAAGGAAATATAAACAATCGTCAGAAGTTTTTATCAACAGTTATATGCCAATAAGTTAAGCAACTTAGATGAAATGGATGCATTCCTGGAAAACTATAAACTTCCAAAACTGAACCAGGAAGAAATTGACAACCTGAATAGACCAATATCTAGTAACGAGATTGAAACATTGATCAAAAACCTCCCCAAAACAAGAGCCCAGGACCTGATGGATTTCCTGGGGAATTCTACCAAACTTTCAAAGAAGAAATAACACCTATTCTCCTGAAGCTGTTTCAAAAAATTGAAGAAGAAGGAAATCTTCCAGACTCTTTTTATGAAGCAGCATTACCCTGATCCCCAAACCAGGCAAAGACCCCACCAAAAAGGAGAATTTCAGACCAATATCACTGATGAATGTGGGCGCTAATATTCTCAACAAGATCCTAGCAAATAGGATCCAACAGCACATTAAAAAAAACTATCCAGGGACGCCTGGGTGGCTCAGTTGGTTAAGCAGCTGCCTTTGGCTCAGGTCATGATCCCAGCATCCTGGGATCGAGTCCCACGTCGGGCTCCTTGCTCAGCAGGGAGCCTGCTTCTCCCTCTGCCTCTGCCTGCCTCTCTGTCTGCCTGTGCTTGCTCTCTCTCTCTCTCTATAACAAATAAATAAAATCTTAAAAAAAAAAAAAAGCTATCCACCATGACCAGGTGAGATTCATCCCTGGGTTGCAAGGATGGTTCAACATTCACAAATCAATCAATGTGATAGAACAAATCAATAAGAGAAGAGAGAAGAACCACATGGTCCTCTCAATTGATGCAGAAAAAGCATTTGACAAGTCCAATATCTGTTCCTGATTAAAACGCTTTCAAGTATAGGGATAGAGGGAACATCCCTGAACTTCATAAAATCTATCTATGAAAAACCCACAGCAAATATCATCCTCAATGGGAAAAAGCTGACAGCCTTCCCATTTAGATCAGGAACACGACAAGGATGCCCACCCTCACCACTCTTGTTCAACATAGTATTAGAAGTCATAGCAACAGCAATCAGAGAACAAAGAGAAATAAAATGTGTCCAAATTGGAAATGAAGAAGTCAAGCTCTCTCTCTTCGCAGATGGCATAATACTTTATATGGAAAACCCCAAAGACTCCACCCCCAAACTACTAGAACTCATACAGCAATTCAGTAATGTGGCAGGATACAAAGTCAATGAGTAGAAATCACTTGCTTTCTTACACACTAACACTGAAAACACAGAAAGGGAAATTAGAGAATCAATTCCATTTACTATTGCACCAAGAACCATAAGATATCTGGGAATAAACCTAACCAAAGAGGTAAATGATCTGTACTCAAGGAACTACAGAACGCTCATTAAAGAAATTGAAGAAGACACAAAAAGATGGAAGACCATTCCATCCTCTTGGATTGGAAGAATAAACATTGTTAAAATATCTATACTGCCTAGAGCAATTTATACTTTTAATGCCATTCTGATCAAAATTCCACCGATATTTTTCAAAGAGCTGGAGCAAATAATCCTAAAATTTGTATGGAATCAGAAGAGATCCTGAATTGCTATAGAAATGTTGAAAAAGAAAAACAAAACTGGTGGCATCACATTGCCTGATTTCAAGCTTTACTACAAAGCTGTGATCACCAAGACAGCATGGTACTGGCATAAAAACAGACACATAGGGGGCACCTGGGTGGCTCAGTGGGTTGGGGCCACTGCCTTCGGCTCAGGTCACGGTCCCAGGGTCGTGGGATAGAGCCCCGCGTCGGGCTCTCTCTCTGCAGACAGCCTGCTTCCTCCTCTCTCTCTCTGCCTCTCTGCCTACTTGTGATTTCTGTCTATCAAATGCATAAATAGAATCTTAAAAAAAAACAGACACATAGACCAGTGGAACAGAGTAGAGAGTCCAGATATGGACTCTCTATGGTCAAATAATCTTCAACAAAGCAGGAAAAAATATCCAGTGGAAAAAAGACAGTCTCTTCAATAATTGGTGCTGGGAAAATTGGACAGCTATATGTAGAAGAATGAAACTTGACCATTCTTTTATACAGTACACAAAGATAAACTCGAAATGGATAAAAGACCTCAGTGTGAGACAGGAATCCATCATAATCATAGAGGAGTAACCTCTTTGATATCAGCCACAGCAACTTCTTTTAAAGATATGTCTCCAAAGGCAAAGGAAACCAAAGCGGAAAAGAACTTTTGGGACTTCATCAAGATCAAAAGCTTCTGCACAACAAAGGAAACAGTCAAGAAAACAAAGAGGCAACCCACGAAATGGGAGAAGATATTTGCAAATGGCAGTACAGACAAAACCCTGATATCCAGAATCTATAAAGAACTTCTCAACTCAACACATACAAAACAGATAATCATGTCAAAAAGTGGGCAGAAGGCATGAACAGACACTTCTCCAATGAAGACATACAAATGGCTATCAGACACATGAAAAAATATTCATCATCATTAGCCATCAGGGAGATTCAAATTAAAACCACATTGAGATACCACCTTACACCAGTTAGAATGGCCAAAATTAGCAAGACAGGAAACAACGTGTGTTGGAGAGGATGTGGAGAAAGGGGAACCCTCTTACATTGTTGGTGGGAATGCAAATTGGTGCAGCCAATTTGGAAAACAATGTGGAGATTCCTTAAGAAATTAAAAATAGAGCTTCACTATGACCCTGCAAATGCACTATTGGGTATTTACCCCAAAGATACAGATATAGTGAAAAGAAGGGCCATCTGCACCCCAGTGTTCATAGCAGCAATGGCCATGGTCGCCAAACTGTGGAAAGAACCAAGATGCCCTTCAACAGACGAATGGATAAGGAAGATGTGGTCCATATTACACTATGGAGTATTATGCCTCCATCAGAAAGGATGAATACTCAACTTTTGTATCAACATGTATGGGACTGGAAGAGATTATGCTGAGTGAAATAAGTCAAGGAGAGAGAATCAATTATCATATGGTTTCACTTATTTGTGGAGCATAAGAAATAACACAGAGGACATGGGGAAATGGAGAGGAGAAGGGAGTTGAGGGAAATTGGAGGGGGAGATGAACCATGAAAGACTATGGACTCTGAAAAACAATCTGAGGGTTTTGAAGGGGCATGGGGTGGGAGGTTGGGGGAGCCTGGTGGTAGGCACATATATATATAGAGAGAGGGCACATATTGCATGGAGCACTTGGTGTGGTGCATAAACAATGAATTCTCTTATACTGAAAAGAAATTAAATAAAAAATGAAAAAAGAAAATAAAAGTCTAAAAAAAAAAAAGAAAGAAAGAAATGGGGAGAAGACATGAATAGACATCTTTCCAAAGGGACATACAGATGGCTAACAGACACCCAAATAAGATTCTCATCATCATTCAACACCAGGGAAATGCAAATCAAAACTTCAGTATGATATCATCTCACACCTGTCAGAATGGCTAAAGTTAACAACACAGGAACAATGAGGTGTTGGTAAGGATGCAGAGAAAAAGGAACTCCCTTATGCTGTTGGTGGGAATGCAAGCTGGTAGTGCCACTCTAGAAAATAGTATGCGGTTTTCTCAAAAAGTTTAAAATAGAACTATCCTATGATCCAGCAATTTCATTACTATGTATTTTACCCAAAAGATAAAAAATACTGATTCAAAGAGGGTACATGCACCTGAATGTTTATAGCAATATTATCAACATAGCCAATTTATGGAAAGATCTCAAACATCCAATGACTGATGAAAGGATAAAGAAGTAGTGGTATACAATGGAATAGTATTCAGCCATAAAAGAGAATGAAATCTTGTCATTTGCAATGACATGGATGGGACTAGAGTGTGTTATGCTAAGTGAAATAAGTCAGTCAGAGAAAGACAAATGCTATATGATTTTACTCATATGTGGAATTTAAGAAATGAAACAGATGAACATATGGGGGGGTTGGGCGGGAGAGACAGGCAAACTGTAAAACAGACCTTAACTATAGAGAACAAACTGAGGGTTGCTGGAGGACAGGAGGGTGGGCGTGTTATAAATGGATCTGGAAGGAATTATGCAAAGTGAAATAAGTCAGAAGAGAAAAACAAATATTGTATAATCTTACCTATATGTGGAACCTAAAAATATCAAATTCATAGAAACAAAGGGTAAACTGATGTTTACCAGGGGTTAGGAGTATGGGAGATGTTGAACAAAAGCCAAAAACCTTCAGTTATAAGATGAACAATTTCCAGGGATCTAATGTACAACATGGTGACTATAGATAATGGTATTGTATTAAATTTACTTGTAAATTGTGTGAAGGTAGACCTTAGCTGTTCTCATCATAACTACAACAAAAATGGTAATTATGTGAGGTGAAGAATGTGATACTAATCTTATTAAGGTACACATTTTGCAATCTATACATTGTACACCTTAAGCTTATACAATATGTCAAATATATCTCAATAATAGTGTAAAAAAGTGAAGTTGGAGAGCCTTCCTCCAGGATAACTGTAAATATTCCCAAACCCACACAGTATTTATGCATGCCTTTTATTTTCATGTTATATTTATATTTCCTTTAAAGAGTAGCACAAGGCCTACCCCTTGATCCACACTAAGCAATGGATCTCTCATACCTTCTTCCTTAAATAAAATGGGGACTACATATTAAAAATGCATACTTTGTGGATCTGATATATTAAGCGTGCTTTATAGTGCCTGGCACAGGAAAAGCCCCGATCAACAATAATTGTTATATTAACACAGATTAATATTTGCTGACAAAATCCAGCAAAGAGAAGTGACACCAACAGATAGATTTTGATACTCCTAATGGAATGAAGCACATTACAATGCAGATGGCATAGCTAATGATGAGCATTACTGAAAAGGAATGAAGGCAAAAACAGTTCCCCAACATTTCTAACTTGTTGCAGAAAAAAGATGCACTATAATGAAAACCTCAAACACACACATTTCCCCAACAGAAGGCAAAAACAGTTCCCCAACATTTCTAACTTGTTGCAGAAAAAAGATGCACTATAATGAAAACCTCAAACACACACATGTGAATCTCAGAGTCCATAAAAATGTTATCTAGACAGATATAGATTCTAAAATACTAAAGGATCAAAATGTCTCAGGATATCTTCCATTATTGATTTGTTTCTATTTATAATGTTGAAAGGTCTTTCATGGTTAGATTTTCACAAAAGACAGGGCACTGTCTTGCTAGGGAGAGCCCAGAGAAATTCTTGAGAGATTGGCAGGAATGGGGGAAAGGGTGGGTAGAGCAGATGTCTGGAAGTCTTTTCAGTCTACAGCTTGAAGCTCCCCCCTGGGTGGACTCTCTGGATGGGGTAGGGATCCTGAATGAAGTAGGGGTTTGGGGGGGAAGACGGTTTGGGCACAAAGTTCACAATTTAGTGACACCCATGCAGGCCTCAGGCATATACAATTCATATATAGCTGATATCTCACATGTATGGTATCACCACAAACAGAGGGAAATGTGGACTCGTGGAAAATGTAATAAAGTCCCTGGTGTCAATTATAATGTTAACAACTTGGAATTTAGATTATGTCCTAGGGGGTTTAACTAGTGCCATCTATACTTACTCTAGTCATAAAAAATAAGGTGCCAATGGTAAGTAACTTCCAAGGTTCCATAGTAAATATCTTGAAAAACATAGGGTTCTACTTTCTACAGTGACTCATTTGGTTGAAGTTGATAATCAGGAAAAGTTATTTCCAAGGCATAAGGCTACCTGGAGGTGGTCTCCTTGGATAGCCTCCTGCTCTGAAGGTGACTCTTTGGAGGTCCCACAAGTGTGAGTTTTGGTCAGTCAATGGTGATCAGGGGCATTCCACAGACATCAGTGCCAGTTCCAGATGGATACATTTCATTGAATTTCCTGTTGTACTTTGACTTCACAGACAATGCTGGCCTTAGAGAACACTGAACAGATCTCTGGTGATACATTTATTAGAAGTAAGGAATTCAAATGTCACTTAACAATCACACCATTATGTTCAGGTAATCAAATCTGGATGACTTTGCACCTAATGAACTGAACTGGTGATGTCCTATTGATGCAAGAGGAACACCTTCTTCAGGGGTCCACCTTGGATCCACAGAGATCCTCTCTCTTCCTTGCTCCTTCGCTGAAATGTGAATGCTCACAGAGGGCACATCAGCACACAGACTTCTCTCCTGCTTTGTTTTCAGCTTAAGCAGTATTTCCATAGAGGCCTTCACAGGCCTGCTTCCTAAGGCACAGCCTCTCGTCATTTGTAAGAGGTGAATTCAGTTCTGTTAGGCTTAGTTAGATACCATATTCATTTCCCCCAGAAAGAATACTTCCCTGGGAGGTAGCCAGCTCTGCTTTTTCTCCACTGCATGCCAACTTTTTGTTCAGGGCCTGGATAAGGTGGGTGCTCTACAAATATTTGCAAAATAAGGGATAAGGGGTACCTAGGTGGCTCAATGGTTAAGCATCTGCCTTTAGCTCAGGTCACAATCTCAGGGTCCTGGGATCAAGCCTGTTTTGGGCTCCCTGCACACACACCCCCCACTTGTGCTCTCTCTCTTTCTCAAATAAATAAATAAAATCTTAAAAAATGAAGGAATGAGTGGAAGAAAATGCCTCCATTAGAATGAAAAGTGGGGTGAAGTGTAGAGGGGAGTTGAAAGTAGGAAAAGATTTATTAGAGTTGCTATTGTCAGTAATTCAAATTTGCAACTTATTTGCTTATATGCTGAATAAATTGCATCATGTCAGCAGATTCACCTGAAAAGTTTTAATATTTTTTTTCACTCTTCCTAAGCAGTTGCAATTTTAGAACAATCTGGCATGTGTGTGACAATTAAAAGATGCTTGATGATAATCAACATTATCAAAGCTAAGTAAATAGAACATGAAAAGAAATATATATTATTGCTGGTATTCTGATGAGACTGTGGACTTCCCCTTGATTATTCCCCTTGACCTCCTGGTTGTTCTCCTTGTCCTTTGCGTGTTCTTTCACCACTTTTGGGCCAGTCTACGTAGGGACCCAGCCCTCCATCATGGAACCTGTGATCTGCACTTTCTCTCTAAGGGGCTATACTCAGTGCTGTGGCTTTAAATACAAAGGACCTGTGGATAATTGTTACATTTTTCTCTCTCCTAGACTCTCCTACCCTCTGGGCACATCTTTTGAGTGAGTAACTCAGAATTTCCAATTATACATGTAATAGGAATCACAATCTTATCTTTCCATGTCCAAAATTCTTACAATTGTCTACAAATCTATTCCCCCACATACCCAGTGCTCAAGCCAAAAATTAAGTTAAAGTATCTTATTTATCCCTTCAGTAACCCTAATACTCTGTTCATCAGCAATTACCATCTGCACAAACCCCAACATACATCTTGAGTCTGAACACTTCATCTTGACTGCACTATGTAAGTCAAACATCTTTATGGTATGGGAACTACCACAATGGCCTCCCTTGGCCCTGTATCCATTCACAGAGCTCATAGAAACTGAGCAGCTGGAAGGCAAGCTGGATCCTGCTCCCCCTAATTCACACCTGATATAAAGGAAGCATCAATAAACTATGTATGGAATGTTTGCTAAATGATTAAAAGAATGGCTAACAGACAACTAGTTGAGAGACCTGAAGTCTAAGGGGTTTTGGACTCTGATCTGTCTCCAGATTTAGACATTTTACTTTAGTAGGCTTTGGTGGTGATTCTAATGCCATAAATTTAAATTATTTAACAGAGAAAAGGTAAGAAGAAACTAGTATCAAACATTCAATGTTTAAGCAATACTCTATTCATTCCTCATACATTCAGCCTATTTATTGAGCACTCGTATTCTGGTGAAATACAATAAACAAACAACATTTTTTCCAGGGGTGCAAAGTGCCAGTTCTAGAACAGGGACCATCATACAATGGCTATTGGTAAAGTCTGGCCTACACCTATTTTTGTAAATAAATTGTACTGAATCACAACACACATTTATATGTGTATTTTCTATGTGCCATAATGACATAATTGAGTCACTGCAAGAGAGACAATATAGCCCACAGAGCCTAAACTACTGACCATTTTGACATTTATAGAGGAAGTTTGCTGAACAGAAATAAAGTACTATAAGGGGGGAAAGAAACTGTGGGACGGGGATTATGGCAGGGTACCCAGGGTTATTTGGAAAGCCCTTAGGATAAGGAAAACCCCCAACAGGTCCTAAAAATGTGAGGGCACAAGTGCTGCACTTGCAGGGGAAAAGTATCCAAACAGAGTGGGAGTTAGTACAAAGGCTCAGTACAAGAAAGTTTGGCATATTGGAGCAAAAACAAAGGTGTCAGGGTTCTTGGGCTGGGTGACTGGGGAAGAGTAGAAAGAGATGAGAACAGGATGAAAATTCAGACAAATGTACAAATGGAATACAACTAACCCAAACAGACTACAGATGAAGAGGGATCCTGCTGTAAAGCAGGAGGCAGGAAAATTTCCCTCTTCCTTAGACACTGGAGAGAGAACTTCCAAACCAAAGCCCCTGGAGAGAAATGACAGTTCCCTCCTGGTTTCCCCCAGAAGACTACCCCACCGCTCTGGCCCATGTCTACTGCTTTTAATTAGTGGCACTGGCTCTAATGGCATATGAGATAAATGTTTTATCTACAGACTATCATTTGTTTTAAGAGGCATTCAATATGAATAATATTATTTCTGTATTCTGAATTCTCCAGTATATATATACATATAGATATATATAAAATATGTCATATTAATATCGAAGATGGGTTTTTTAATCCATCACTGTTATGTATTATAAACACAAAAAGGATGACAAGATGAGACCTCTGTCAGAAATACTACCTATACTGACGTCTCTCTTTCTTTCTTTTTCTTTCTTTCATCTTTCCCTTCCTTCCTCCCTCCTTCCTTCCTTCCTTCCTCTTTCTTTCTTTCTTCTTCTTTCTCCTTTCCCTTCCTTTCTTTCCTTCCTTCCTTCCTTCCATCTTCTTTCCTTCCTTCTTTCCTTCTTTCTTCTGTCACCTATCATCTATCTAACCACCTATTTTTCTCTTGTTTATGTCTTTATACTGCAGTACAAATCACTGTGTATAACTTAAATGTTTCTTTTTCATTGTGCTTGAATTCAACTGCTATTCAAAGAAGTCATTCTTCATAATTTTATTTGACAAAATGATTATCCTTAAGTGCTCATTGTCTCCATCTTTTTCTAGCAATAAACACAAATTTAACTATTCTATTGAATCTGCTATTAACATCTGCATAAATATGTCATACATTATTCTGGGCTGCTTATAGTGTGTGTGACACTATAGTTCACACTAACAATTTCCATCTTTACCAAAAAGCTTTAGTCAAGCTAAAAATCAACTGCCTGCAATTTGTTATGCAAATGTATTTTCTGGGTCAGATTGAAGACTTCACATAGCTGCACTGACATGGGTACCTGGTGCAGAAAAGTGTTATAAATAAAAAGATACATGTACAGTCCCATAAGAATCATGTTGTCCAAACATTTGGGGGGAAATAAACTTTTGTCAGAAAATTATTAATCCTAGGTTTTTAATATTTCTACAGAAGGCACAGGTCATCTTGAAATTTATCTTTAGGACATTTGAAGATGTGGGGACTGATCTATAATCACTGTTTCCCTGAAAGTTCTGAATCAGAATCCACCAAAGCAGAGTGATAGGGCACATTTGTGTCATATGAACTATATCCAACCACATGCAATGATACCCCTAAACCCAAGGATGGCTTCACAGCACCTGGTAAATTAAGGATGCTAAAATAATTAATGAGATCATTTTGATAAACTAGTGGATTAATTGGATTTTAAAATAACTACCAGAGTGGCAACATTTCTATAGTGACAGAGTAAGGATCTCTGCAAAACCACTACTTCATAATAGCAAGTAGAATGTTGGAAAATTTTTAATCTTTTCAGAACTCTGGAAATTAACCAAAGCTTTATAACAGATCATGGAGAATTTACACAGACAAACGACCATTCAGTAAGAAGAGAAGACTCTGTGGTGTTGTGACTTCCAGCGCCCTCTCCCCACATCTGTGGTGGTTTTGAAAACCAAAGGCTTCCTGACCACAGTAGCTATGAAAGCCAACAGCTTAGAAGGCATGGAAAGAGTCAGAATGTACTGGGGATTCCCCCAATAAGTCCTAGACCATAGAATTTTCACAGTTTGTTCTGTTTGGTGGTATCAGTAGGAAAAATAATAACCTACAAAGATACTGGCATCATAATTCCCAGAACCTGCTCATATGTTACTTTACATGCCAAAAATTAAGAGTTTTGGAGGGGAAAAGTACCTTGCATTGTTCAGGGCTCAAAGTGGGCTTAATGTAAACAATGATCCTTATAAGAAGGAGGCAAGGGTCAGATTCAGATCAGGATGTGATGATAGAAGCAGAGGTTGGACCAGTGTAGCCATGAACATAAGGATGTAGACTGTCTCATGAAGCTGGAAAAGGCAAAGAATAGAATCTTCTACAGCCTGCGGAAGGAAAACGGATCTACTGACAACTTGATTTTAGTCAAGATCTATTTTAGACTTCTGACCACAAGACCTATAGGATAACAGATCTATGTTCTTTCAAGTCTCAAAGTTTGCAGTAATTGTTACAGCAGCAATAGGAAACCAAGATTTTGATACCTGGAAGTGGGGTTCTGGCTTTGGACAGTGGACAGAGGCTAGCATCATTCATAGGAGAGCAACAGGAAAAAGCCTAGATTTTCTTGAAAAGACAGCATAAATGAAGATATTAGCAGCTCTGCTACTGAGAATTCTAAGTGAGGACCATGCTAAAGAAAACATTATCTCAAAGAACATTTAAAACATCATAAACACACTGTTGATAGAAATATTAATATTAAAGGCACTAGGGATGAGGGCTCAAAAGGAAATGAGGAATGTGTCATTGAAAAGTAAGGAAGGGGACTCATTGTTCTATAGTAGAAGAAACTTGCAAAATCATGTTCTACAGTTATGTGGAATACAAAACTTGTGAATAGTAAGTTGTGAGCTTAGCTAAGGAGATTTCTGAGCAGAGTGTTTCTTCTTGCTGCCTATAGTAAAATCTTATAGGAAAGAGATAAAATGAGGAGATAAACTGTTATGTAAAAAAGAACAGGATTTCATGATATGAAAAATTATCAGCCTATCCTTGCAAAGATGCTAAATTTAGGAAATTGACAGTGAGGAAAGTGTGTTCTGAAGAAAACTCCAAGAATGTGGCTAGACTTTCTTTTCCTCCTAAGGAACAAAAACACAATCACACAGAAGGCTCTTTTAAGCGATTAGGCAATGTGACTCTTGGATCTACTCAGCCATCTCAGCAAATAAAAGAGCACTAGACAATAACTTGAATTCACACAAAGGAATAGAGAACACCAAAGAAATTCATATTTCTACATATAAAAGACTATAAATGTAATTTGCTTGTTACACTCTTCTGTCTAAAAGACAAATATATACATTAATAATTATATAAATATGTTGATGGGCTAATAACATATAAATAAATAATTTGTATAGAATTAATAGCACAAAGATGGGATGAGGGAAAGGAGCTATACTGAAACAGAGCTCTTATACAATATTAAAATTAAGTCAATATCAATCTGAACTATATTATTTTAATTTAAGATGTTAGACTAACAGACATCTATAGAAATCTCCACCAAACAATAGCAGAATACATATTCTCCTCAAGTATGATAGAATATTTTCTAGGATGAAGCATAGACTAAACCCTAAAACGAACCTTATTACATTTAAAATTATTGAAACCATCCAAAATATGTTCTCCAAACATAATAGAATTAAATTCTAAATTAATAGCAAGAGTAAATTTGGTAAATTCACAAATTTTTGCAAGTTAAACAACACACTTCTAAATAATGAAAATATCAGAGAAGAAATCACAAGGGAAATAAAGAAATACTTTTAGATGAGTGCAGAAATGCAAAATTGGTTTAACATTTTAATTTAATTTCATTTAATATATGAAAATCAATCAGTAAAATACTTATTATTAATATAATGAAGAAAAAAATGATGGTCTTAATAGTTTCAGAAAAAAATAGCAAAACAAATACTCTTTTATAATAAGAGCAGATAACCAATAGGGGCAGTTAGCATGTAACTTCCTCAACCTGATAAAGGGTATCTACAAAAAAATTCATAGTTTATAGCATGCTGAATATTGAAAAACTAGGAACAACACAAAGATATTTGTTCTCACCATTACTATGCAGACTTGAACAAGAGCTTCTATACAAGGAATTAAGCAAGAAAATAAAATGAGGCTCTCATATTACAGAGGAAGAAGTAGTGGGGTGTCTGGGTGGCTCAGTGGGCTAAGCCTCTGCCTTCAGCTCAGGTCATGACCTTGGGGTCCTGGGATCAAGCCCAGCATCTGGATCTCTGCTCAGCAGGGAATTTGCTCCCACCACCCCTCTCTCTCTGCCTGCCTTTCTGCCTGCCTCTCTGCCTACTTGTGATCTCTGTCTGTCAAATAAATAAATAAAATCTTTTAAATTTTTAAAAAAATTAAAAAAATTAAAAATTAAAAATTAAAAAAATTTAAAAAGTATAAAAAAATAGATGACATGGTATAAAATACAGAAAATCCTAAGTAATCCACAGAAAGCTATTAAGTATAATAAGGAAATTCAGTAAAGGTGCAGTTTCCAAGATTAATATACAAAAGTAAATTGTGGGGATGCCTGGGTGGCTCAGCTGGTTAAGCGGCTGCCTTTGGCTCAGGCCATGATCCCAGCGTTCTGGGATCAAGTCCCATATCGGGCTCCTTGCTCTGCGGGGAGTCTGCTTCTCCCTCTGCCTCTACCTGAGTTCCTGCCTGTACTCTCTATCTCTCTGACAAATAAATAAATAAAATCTTTTTAAAAAAAGTAAATTGTGTTTCTATACACCAGCAATGAACAATTAGAAAGAAAAAATTACAAAATAATTCCACTGTAAAACTTACAGATGGCATTTTACAGAAATTGACAAAATGATCCCAAAAGTCATATGGAAATTCGAAGGGCCTATAATAAAAAAAACAATCTTGGAAAAATAAAAAGTTGGAGGATTCACAGATGCCTATTTCAAAACTTCCTACGAAGCTTTGATAACCAAGATAGGGTGGTACTGTCATAAGGTTAGGCATGTAGATGAATGAAATAAAATTGAAAGTTCACAAATACACCTTCATGTATGTGGTCAATTATTTTTTGACAAGGGTGCCAAAACAATTCACTGGGTGAAAGAAGAGTCTTCTCAAAAAATGATGCTGGGACAATTGGTTATGCACATGAAAAAGAATAAAGTTAGATTACTTCCTCTCACCATATGCAAAAATTAATTAAAAACAGATCAGAGACCTGGACATCAGATGTAGTATTATAAAATTCTTAGAAGAAAACAGAAATAGAACTTTATGACCTTCATTGGGCAATGGTTTCTTAGATATTACACCAAAAAAACAAGAAACAAAAGAAAAAAAATTAGATGTATTCAAAGTTTACAACTTTTGAGTTTTAAAAAATACCATTAAATAAGTGGAAAAACAACCCATAATGCAAGAAAATATTAATAGAACATATGCTATTATAAGGGACTTATATAACAATAATATTTAAAGAAATCTTATAACTTAACAATAAAGAGTCAAATAATGCAAATAAAAAATGGATAGATAGTTGAGTAGACATCTCTGCAAAGAATATATACAAAGGGTCAGTAAGTATTTGAAAATATGCTTAACATCATTAGTTATTAGATAAAAATGGAAATCAAACCACCATGAAATGCCACTTCACACCCACTGGGATAGCTAAAAAAAAAAATCAAAATTTTGATGAGAATGTGGAGAAATTGGAATACTCTTACACTGCCAGTGGGATTGTAAAATGGTAATTCACTGTGAAAAATTGGAAGTTCCTCAAAATATAAACAAAGACTTACCATATGACTTAGCAACCCTAGGTATATGCCCAAGAGTATTGACAACATAAGTCAAAACTTGTACATGAAATTTTCACAGCAGGATTATTCATAATAGTCAAAACTTGAAAAAAAAGAAAAAAACAATGTCTATCACTGGAAGAATAAGTCTTCAAATTGTAGTATATCCATGGGCACCCAGGTGGCTCAGTTGGTTAAGCAACTGCCTTTGGCTCAGGTCATGATGCCAGAGTCCCAGATTGAGTCCCACATTGGGCTCCCTGCTTAATGTGGAGCCTTCTTCTCCCTCTGACTCTCCTTCTTTTCATGCTCTCTCTCTCACTCACTCTCTCTCTCTCAAATAAATAAATAAAATCTTTAAAAAATTGTAGTATATCCATACAATGAAATATTACTCTGCAAACAAAAGGAATGTAACACTTCTACATGTCACAATATGGAGAAACCATGAAAACATTATTCTCAGTGAAAGAAGCCAGTCACAGAAAACCACATATCATATCATATCATCCATTTATATGAAATACTCAGAATAGGCAAACCCAAGTACAGAAAGTGGATGCCAGGATCTGAGGGAAAGAGAAAATAGGGAGTGACCACTAATGTGTGCTGAGCTTATTTTGGAAGTGATAAAAACATACTAAAATTAGATAATGGTGACACTTGCATAATTCTGTTAATATACTACAAAAACTATTAAATTGTGTACTCTAAAAGAAGGAATTTAAGGCACATGCATTATATCTCATTAAAGTCATTATTTCAAAATTAGCTATCAGAGCTTTAAGTTATATGAGACTTGACCCCAAGTCAAGCTCTGCTTTTAACTCTATAGAATTCACTACCACATGAGTAACCTAAAGTAAAAAATGGATAAATCATCTTTACGTAGAAAATGAAAAGTTTAGGTAATCTCTATTCTTTCCATTTCTTAATAACATGATAATATGAATGACTTAGCTCCAAGTCCTGTTCAGTTTAGTCTTGAAAGTGTTAATGTGATCAAATAATTCTGGCTTTCAATTTCTAAACCACATTGAGATACCAGCTTACACCAGTTAGAATGGCAAAGATTAAACAAGAGAGGAAAGAACAAATGTTGGAGAGGATGTGGAGAAAGGGGAACCCTCTCACATTGCTGTGGGCATGCAAACTGGTGCAGCCACTTTGGAAAACAGTGTGGAGATTCCTCAAACAATTAAAAATAGAGCTGTCCTATGATCCGGCACTACAGGGTATTTACCCAGTAGTAAACCTGGCACTACTGGATATTTACCCCAAAGATACTGATGTAGTGAAAATAAGGGCCATATGTACCCCAATGTTCATAGCAGCAATGTCCACAATAGCCAAACTGTGGAAAGAGCCGAGATGCCCTTCAACAGATGAATGGATAAAGAAGATGTGGCCCATATATACAATGGAATATTGTGCCTCCATCAAAAAGGATGAATACCCAACATTTGCATCAACATCACAGGACTGGAGGAGATTATGCTGAGTGAAATAAGTCAATCAGAGAAAGACAATTATCATATGGTTTCACTTCCTTGTGGAACATAAGGAATAACATAGAAGACATTAGAAGGAAAGGAAAAGTTAATTGGGGGAAATCAGAGGCTGAGATGAACCATGAGAGACTGTGAACTCTGAGAAACACACTGAGGGTTTAGAGGGGAGGGGGATGAGGGGGATGGGTGAGCCTGGTGGTGGGTATTGAGGAGGGCACATATTGCATGGAGCACTGGGTGTGGTACATAAACAGTGAATCTTGGAACACTGGAAAAATAAAATTAAAAAAATAAAGTAATCATATTAGGAGACTTGGTATGATCTATAATTCTACATTGCAAAAATCTAGTTAAATCTTATCTAAGTAAGAGAATGAAAGTATACATTATTTTTTTGCCCATGAAAATACTTTCAGAACTTTCAAAATGCTTAGTTTCACAGATTCACATTCAACTTTCCTCCTTGAATTGTTGTAAACATTGAGAAGTATAGACAAAATGTTGGCATGTAGCTGTTTTAGTTTTAGGAAATCCATTTGTGAACTGACACATTTAAATGGACCTTATTTTTTTCTTCAGTTTTAGATTCTTTGCTTGTTTGCTTACTTGCTTATTTAGTCAGAAACAGTTAAAATCACATGTCATCAGTTCTTGTTGTTAAGCAGAAGTATTAGGTAAGAATGTAGTAAAGACTTTCTCTTATTAAGTTAGTCTCTGATTATTTCATTCCTATTTGGTGGACCAATTAGGAAGCAGTGGGCTAAACAATGTAGGCCCAATCCACATAAAAGTGAGCAATAAGAATTCAGATTCCTACATATTTTATTTTTGAAAATTACACAAATCTCCCAAATAACAACAGAGTCAACAGAGTGACAGAAGATCATTCATGGTCTCATTTTAAGTTCTCTCCCCCTTCCTTTTTCCCCTTAGTCAATCATTCATTTTTTTAAAGATTTTATTTATTTAGTTGAGAGACAGAATGAGCAAGAAAGAGAGCCCGGGAGCAGGGGCAGAGTGAGAGGGAGAAACAGGCTTCCTTGCTGAGCAGGCAGCCCAACACGTGGATCAATCAATCCTAGCATCTGGGATCATGACCTGCCAAAAGCAGACACTTAACTGACTGAGCCCCCAACTGTGCCATTAGTCAATCATTCTTGTGAAAAAAAAAATGGCAGTAAGGCTTCAGTTTAGATTTTGCCAAATCATCCCAGACCGGAAAGTAATAGATCCAGGATGAAAATGACCCTTGGCAATATACCTCTGATATGAGTGAAAGAGCAGTATCCTTAATCATATAACACAGTTATATTTTCACATTTAGTAAGAGCAACACAGGAGATGGTAGCAGATTTCATGTTCCATGGTAGTAGTTTTCAAAGGGAAGCCATATTCCCCATCCTAAAACCTGCACTTTAAAGGTTTATTTGCATAAGGGTTTTGTTTTTTTTTTTTATTTCTTTAAGATTTTATTTATTCATTTGACAGAGAGAGAGAGCACAAGCAGGGGTAGCAGCTCGCAGAAGGAGAGGAAGAAGCAGGTTCCCCATGGAACTTGATCCCAGCACTGGAGATCATGACCCAAGCTGAAGGCAGATGTCCAACAGACTGAGCCACCTACGTGCTGCTCTATAAGCCTTTTAAATTTCAGAGAAGTTAAATATAACCAGCCACACCAGGGGATGCGCTAGATACATCTTTTTTTAAAATATTTTATTTATTTATTTGACAGACAGAGATCACAAGTAGGCAGAGAGGCAGGCAGAGAGAGGAGGAAGCAGGCTCCCTGCTGAGCAGGGAGCCCAATGCAATAGATGCAATGCAGGGCTCAATCCCAGGACCCTGGGATCATGACCCGAGCCAAAGGCAGAGGCTTTAACCCACTGAGCCACCCACGTGCCCCACACTAGATATATCTTAATTTATGAAAATGTTTAGGTATAGATTTGTATATAACAGTTAGGAAAGGAAGGAATCAAAAGCAAATGAGTAGAATCAATTTTATCTTCAATCTACTCAAGACAAAAATGAAATTTAAAGAAGAACAAACAAAACCCAAGGTGAGTAGAAGAAAAGAAATAATAAAGATCAGAGCAGAAATAAATGATGTAAAGAATAAAAACAATTTAAAAATAAATGAAATCAAGAGCTGGTTCTTGTATAGATAAATAAAATTGAGAAACCCTTAGCCAGACTCATCAAGAAAGAAAGATAAAGGGCCCAAATCAATAAAATAAAAAACAAGAGAGAAGTAACAATTGACACAACAGAAATACAAAGGAGTATAAGAGAATGCAAAAATATATATATCAACAAACTGGACAGCCTAGGGAAAAAATGGATAAATTCCTAGAAACATGCAATCTTCTGAACTGAAATCAACAAGAAACAAAATCTGAACAAGCCAACTAAAAGTAATTAAGTTGAATTGGTAATCAATAAACTACCAAAAAATTAAAGTCCAGGACAAGATAGATTCACAAATGAACTCTGCCAAATATTTAAGCAAGAGTTAATACCTATTCTCCTTAAACTATTCCAAAAATTTTGAAAAAAGGGAAGAAAGCTTCCAAGTACATTCTATGAGGCCAGCACTACAGTGATTACAAAACAGGACAAAGTTGCCACATAAAAAGAAAATTACAGGCCCATATGTTCTAATGAACATAGATGCAAAAATCCTCAACAATATATTAGCAAAATGCATACACAAATGTATTAAAGGATCATTCACCACAATCCACTGTGATTTATTCCTTGGATGCAGGATAGTTCAATATTCACAGAAGAATCAATGTCATACACCACACCAAAAAGATGAAAGATAAAAATCCTATAATACTCTCAATAGATGCAAGAAAAACATCTGACAAAATTCAACATCTATTCATGATAAGAACTCTCAACAAAATGGGGTTAGAGGGAACATACCTCAACATTACATGAAAAATTCACAGCTAACATAATCCTCGCTGGTGAAAAACTGAGAGCTTTCCCTCTAAGTTCAGGAATAAGACAAGGCTGTCTACTTTTACCACTTTTAACATAGTACTGAAAGTCTTAGCCACAGCAATTAGACAAGAAAAAGAAATCAGCCTCCATATTGATAAAGAAGAAGTTAAACTGCCATTATTTGCAAATGACATGATACTATATACAGAAAATCCTGAAGACTTCACAAAATTTATGGAGTAAACAAATTCAGTAAAGTGACAGGATACAAAATATGATACCCATAAATTGGTAGTGTTTCTATATATCAACAACAAAGTCACAGAAAGATAAATTTAAAAATAAAACCATTTATAATTGCAACAAAAAGAAAAATGCCTAGGAATAAACTTAACCAAAGAGATGAAAGACTTTCCCTCTGAAAACTATAAAACAATGGTGAAAGAAATTTAAGATGGCACAAGCAAGTGGAAAGATATTCCATGCTTATTCATGGACTGGGAAAATTAATATCATCAAAATGCCCAAATTACCCAAAGCAATATACAAATTTAATGCATTTCTTATCAAAATACCAACAGCACTCTACAAAAAACTAGAACAAATAATCTTAAAATTTACACAGAACCACAGAAAACCAAATAGCTAAAGCAATCCTGGAAAAGAAGAATATAGCTGGAAGTACTATAATTTTGGATTTCAAGATATACTACAAAGTTTTGGTAATCAAACCAGTATGATACTGGCACAAAAACAGACATACGGTTCAATAGAACAGAATAGAGACCCAAGAAACGAAGTTATATTTATATGGTTAATTTATTAAAGGAGGCAAGAATACACAAGAAGGAAAAGAATCTTTTCAATAAATGGTGCTGGGAAAAGCAGACATCATACAAGCAAAAACAAAACAAAACAAAACAAATAAACAAACAAAAAACCTGGGCCATTTTCTAATGCCATACATAAAAATAAACTCAAAATTAATTAAAGACCTAAATGTGAGACTTAAGACCATAAAATCCTAGAAAAGAGCCCATGCAGTAATTTCTCTCAGATTGGCCATTGGAACATTTTCCCAGATATGTCTCCTGATGCAAGGGAAACAAAAGCAAAACTAAATTACTGTGATGACAATAAAATAAAAATCTTTTGCACAGGAAAACAACAACAACAACAAAACAGAACCAAAAACAAAAACAAGAAAACAAAAAGGCAACCTACAGAATGGAGAAGGTATTTAAAAATGTTATATCTGATAATGGGTTAACATCCAAATATATATAAAGAATTTATACAAGTCAACTCCAAAAAAGCCCCAAGCTGTGCAATTAAAAATGGGCAGAGGACCTGAATAGATACTTTTTCCAAAGAAGACATACAGAGGACCAACAAACACATGGAAAGATGCTTAATATCACTCATCATCAGGGAAATGCAAATCAAAACCACAATGAGATATCACCTCACACCTCTCAGAATGGCTAAAATCAAGAAGACAAGAAATAACAACTGTTGGTGGAAGTGTGAAGAAAAAGGAACACTTGTATGTTATTAGTGGGAATGTAAATTGGTGCAGCCATAGTGGAAAACAATACGAAGGTTCCTCAGAAAATTAAAAATAGAAATATAATATGATCCAATAATTCCTCTATTGGGTATTTACCCAGGGAAAATGAAAACACTAACTTGAAAATATATATCCAACCCTATGTTTATTGCAGCATTATTTATAATAGCTAAGACAGGGAAGCAATCTAAGTGTCCATCTACAGACAAATGTGGTGTGTGGAAATGTGGCATATATATTCATTGGAATATTATGTAGCCATAAAAAGAATGAGATTGAGCCCTTTAAGACAACATGGATGGACCTAGAGAGTATTATTCTAAATAAAATAAGTCAAACAGTTAAAGAAAAAAATGTTGTATGATTCATCCATAAATGGAATATAAAAAATAAATAAACAAACAAAACTCAGAATCAGAACTGTAAATAAAGAATGAACTTATGGCTACGGTGGTGGGGGGGTTAGGGGCTGAGCAAAATGAGCAAAATGAGTGGGAGATTCACCAGTTATGGAATGACTAGCTGATGGGGATAAAAAACAAAACATAAGGAATGTAGTCAATGCTATTATAATAGCAATATAACTATGGTAATCATACTTGTGAGCATAGCACAATATATGAATGTGTCAAATCACTGTTATACACGTGAAATTAAGGGAACATTGTGTGTCACTATACTCATATAAATTTTTAAATGAAATTTATTCAACTACTGAGTCACTGCACTTGGTCCCAATTTGTTCAAATGGGACTTTTTTTTCCCCTTTAATAAATAATGAAATGAAAATAGTTTTGAGTCCAAATTTTGTAAATGACATAGGTATTGATCCAGGTCCAGTCAGTTACCATATGCCTAGTAATAATAGCAATAAAAATAATGCAAACACTATTGTGCACTTCCTCTGTGTCAGGCCTATGTGAAGCTTACTGTATGCTGTATTTTGTTTAAACTGCTATAGCCCTATGAGGAAGTTATAACTGAGGAAAGAGACTTAGAAGAGTGAAATATCCAGCCCAAATAGGAAAGGCAAGACTTGAACAGAGATTGTCTGATACTAAATTCTCGGCAACCATACTGCCTATTATTAATGCCTTTAAAATTTAGGTGCCTTGTCTACAAAATGGATTGGAAAATGCATGCTTCAAATTACTTAAGATCAGGTAAGCTTGCATATATAGAGATATTTAAATGTGGATGAATCAAGATGAGGGATTTAAAATTATACCTCATTAAATATTAAGAGATTAAAACCCAGTCACTTGAAGCACAATTATAAAATGATATTGTTGTATAACACTATCATAAATCTTATATAGAAGAACATATTTAGTGTCACATATTTGGATCACTTCCCAGAAGAGAGAGTGTTAAAATAATAGAATTTTATTTCCTCTGTTGATGGATCTAAACGTCAGATGCTTGGTTGTCATTCAGGGTTTCTCAGAGAACACGATGCTCTAATGATAATATGGCAGGGCTAATTCCAAATGTCCCTGGAAAATCTCTGAGACCAAAAGCATAAGTACTATAAGCCAGACCCAGAGGAGCAGCAAGGAAGTTCTTAAGGATGGCTTTCTTTTGTTGTCTTTCCAATGCTGAAATCTATTTCACGTTTGTGTTTTTTAGCTTACGAATTTGGTTAAAGTCTGTAACTGGATTTTCCATTAGGACTATCTTCTGCATAAGTCCTTGTGTTGAACACAGGCTCCTGAAGGGCTACTTTTTTCAAGTGTTAAAATAATTCTTTTTCTTCCTCATGCCTGTTTGTATCAGCAAACCAGGCCCATCTCTATTACTAAATGTGCAGAGTCAAAAGAAATGGCTTGTCCTTCTTTTTTCCCAGCCCACGTTTTCAGTGGTCAGCTACTTCTTTTCTCTGGGAAGATTGTGTTTGGTGATGGCCTCTCACCTTGGAACATAACTCAGATGTCCCTTGTTCTTTACAGAAATTCTTGAGTTTTTACTGTAGGGGAAAAGTCTTGGAATATTTGGATTGTCTACAAATTCAACCTGGAATAAAAGGTGATTATTTTATAGCCCTCCACTACTTCTCTTGCAGAAATGAAGGTTTATTTATCACAAATCTGTTAGCTGCTTCACTGTTAAGCCAAGCTCACATGAAGAAGTGAGCCTCTTTCTTATTTTTAAGCAAACCAAAATTTCAGATATTGAATAAAAGAAGAAAACCGAGAACATATTTATACTATCTTACTAAAAACAGCATATTCCAGACCTAAATTTTCATACCAAACATACAACCACAATTCCATTCTCCTAGGGGATGTAATAAGACAATATTCTTTCAAAAATCTCATTCTGCATTGATGTAGGAACAAATTAAAA